>JAODAL010003155.1:0-179331 GCA_025379985.1 Phyllomedusa bahiana
TTAAGCTGGATATAAAACCCCGAAAAAAATATAGGCATGTGCCTGCTAAATAAAGAAGAAGATACAGCAGTACCTTTAATGAGTTAATCATTAGGGTTATTGGGGGTTAGATCCCCACCAATCAAATATTGATAGATATCCAAAGGATAGGCTATCAACATTAAAGTATCTGAAAACCCTTTTAAAAACCTAAAACTGTTATTTTCACATTGTTCCTTTCTCCCAAAAATAGAGCCACACCTGTCCATAGGTAGTTTGTTGTACTGCAGCTCTGGCCTCCAATCATGGCAGTGAAGCTAAGCAGCAAAAACGGTCTCAGCCCATGTACAGATAGGGCACTGTTTCTGAAAGAAAAAAAACTGCCCTTTTTAAAATAAAGATAGCAAAAATAAAAGAGGGGAGGAAAGAAGTTTAGTTTAAGAGCTGCAAACCCCCGCACAGCCGCCGGTGTTAGCGGCTGATCGCAGCTAACCCCCGGTAACAGCGCCGGGGGTGGCTCCCCTCTGCGCTGTTTAACCTATCAACACCGCGGCAAAGATGGCCGCGGCATTGAATGAACGGCGATCGGTCCCCGGGCGCACCAATCGTTGCGGTCATCGGCACCGGCTGCGCCGATCCGATCACCGCATTGTGGTGGGGACCCTTTGTGAGCTCCCTCACTTACCCGGGCCGGTTTCCCCACTTCCTCTGCAGACAGGAAGGGGGAAACCCCCATCTTTGAAAACCCCAAATGCTTTGCCACAATCATTAGGTTGTTTTAAAACAATCGCCCCCCCATGGCAAGAAACCATAGGGGACAAATGTAACAGAAAAAAAAAAAAATTTAAAAATAAAGTTTTAAAAAATAAAAAAAAAAATATTAAAATTCAAATACCCTCTTTCCCCCCATTTTACAAATAAAATCATTAAAAAAAAAAAAATTACACAATTTGGTATCACCCGTCCGAAAAAGTCCGATCTATAAAAAAAAACATCATTTATCCCGAAAAGCTGAACACCTAGAAGAAAAAAAAATTCCAAAACCCAAAAATTGCGTTTTTTTGGTCATTTTACATACCAAAAAATGGAATAAAAAATGATCAAAAAAGCGCATGATTCCAAACTGCTGCGATAAAAATACACTTCAGCCCCAAAAAAAAAAGCCCCCCCCACTGACTCCCTAGGGGTTAGTACAAAAAATTTATTGGTTGCACAAAATGGCGCCGGCGCAAATTTTAAAAAAAGAAAAAGTTTGGGAATTTTTTTTCGGTACAAAAAATAACAAAACCCTACATGTTTGGTATTGCCGGATGCGGAACAAACCCTTTGAAAAACAATAAAACATTAATTTACCAAATTGAACCCGAAAAGCAAAACCCCCCCCCAAAATGGGGGAAATACATTTTTTTTTACAAATTTGTCCCCTTGGGAATTTTTTTTTGGTTTTTTCCCCGTTATTTTATAGTATAGTGATAACACCATTAAAAGACATCTTGTCCCACAAAAAAAAAAACCCTCTTGTGTCTATGTAGGGGAAAAATAAAAAAATTTTCGGCTTTTTAAAGGGGAGGAGGGAAAAACGAACGTTTTCACCCACGCCTGGTCCCTTTAAAGGGGTTAAAGAAAATTACAGGGGCTGTGAGAGCCAGAAATCTTCTTTTTGAGGGTGACCCCAAAATTTATTTTCCCCCATTAAATTTTTAAAAAAATTCTTTCCAAATCAGGGAAATTTAATTTTTTGGGGATTTGTTTTTTTCATTTTGGGGACATATTGAATCTCGGCGCTCAAACGCACTTTTTTTCGCCCGATTTCAGTGAAAGCTCGCCTCAGTATGTCGGGCCCAGGTGCGCCTACCCACGGTGGGGCCCCAAGTGGGGGACTGCGCCAAACATGTATTCCTTTCAAACAGGCGGGAAAAACAGCGAGAAACTTAAACATGCAGTGAAAGCAAAAAGATTTGTTTTTAAAATGAATGAATAATAAAGTAAAAATCAAAGCTGTCTAAAAACTTAAAAGTAGTGAAAAAGTGGGTCATTAAAATTAAAGTAAAATATAAGATCGCTCAAACAAAAAAATCCAGCCTCAGCTCCCTGAACATGGGGTAGAATCCAAAAAAAAGTTTTATTTGGGGAAAAAAATTTTCTAAGACTCAAACCTTTAAAAAAAATACATAAAAAAAATCAATAACAAAAAATCAATAACGGGGCAAACATCAGGAATTTGGATATAGAAAATTGCCGGAAATACAGTAATTCAAATTCTGTAAGCGCTTCTCATTGTCAGCATAAACCAGCCAATCAGAATAGGAGCGACAGTGACCCATTATAAGCTATGGAGAAGTATTGACAAATCACATGAAAAGGCGGGACAGTTCAAAAAACAGTAAAAAATGCAGAAAAGAGCTGATTGGTTGAGCTAGCGGGGGTTTGGCTATACCGGCCAATCAGAGCGCGAGCTACTTTGTCCCATTGTAGTCTATGGACAGATCGGGGCACTGAAATCTCGGCTCCATGAGGCATGGAGTATGAGTAAATAAATTGTTTTTATTAAGTGTAAAACATTCTCTGTAAAAGAGCTCAAACCTTCTATAAGCATACAGAAATAAAATCACTAACAACGCGTTTGTTGCCGAGACCGGCGCTACATCAGGAATTGGGATATTGAAAATTGCTGGGAAATACAATAATTCAAATTCTGTAAGCGCTTCTCCTTGGTCGGCAGAAGCCAATCAGAATAGGAGCGACAGTGACCCATTATAACCTATGGAGTAGTGTTGACCAATCAAATGAAAAGGCAGACAGTTCAAAATACAGAAAAAAAGGCAGAAAAAGCTGATTGGTTGAGACCAGGCGGCAGATATGAATCCACCCAACAAAAGAGTGCGTCTATTTTGAGGGGAGCAAGAAGGGCGCGATAGAAGGTACCCTTTAAAAGTCATTACTCTCTATGGGAAATATTCTAGTACTGTGATTGTTTGGGAGAAAGGGCTCGTCCTGCTTAGCCAATCATGGGTGAGCTACTTATCTCATAGATTTCTAAGGGGAAAGAAATGCAGACGAGCTCTGTTTGTGATTGCTTTAAATTTTATTATAGATTGCATTAAAAACCATAAGCCGTCGCTCTCTCGGGCCATTTCCCCAAATAACGCGCTCTTTTAAAACCCTTGTTATTGATTTTATTTCTGTAAGTTTACAGAAGGTTTTAAGGTTTTTTTTTACAAGAAGTTTACACCTTTAATAAAAACGATTTATTTAAAACTATCGCAGCGCTGAAGAATTTCATGCCCCGATCTGTCCATAGACTACAATGGGACAAAGTAGCTCGCGCTCTGATTGCCGGGATAAGCCAAGCCCCCACTAGCTCAACCATCAGCTCTTTTCTGCCTTTTTTACTGTATTTTGAACTGTCCCGCCTTTCATTTTGATTGTCAATACTACTCCATAGCTTATAATGGTCACTGTCGCTCCTATTCTGATTGGCTGTTTATGCCGACCAATGAAAAGAGCTTACAGAATTTGAATTACTATATTTCCCAGGCAATTTCTATATCCCAATTCATGATGTTCGTCGGTGACGGCGACAAAGGCGTTGTTAGTGATTTTTTATTTATGTTGTTTTTTTGAAGGTTGAGCTCTTTTCAGAGAATGTTTTTTAACACCTAAAAAAACGATTATTGAATCAACTCCATTCCCCGGGAGCGGAGAGTGTGTACATTGCAACCGTCGCCTAGAGCACATTTTGCCCCATTCCTTTACTTCTCGTTCACTTCGCCTCCTCCAGCTCTTTAGACCACATTCAACTAGGTCTGCCTGTGGGACTGCAATCCCTCACTTTGCCAACCCGCACATCATGCCTCGGGTATTGAAAGTCCCGGGGTCCCGCCCCGAACCCCACCCCACCCCCTTTTGCACCCCCCCTTCATTTTTGGGCCAGCCAAAAGTGGCGAAGGTTTGCCCAAAACATCGCATCCCTCGTCCGACGGGTTTCGGATGGGTGAGCCCATTTTTTCGCCAAA
The DNA here is from genome assembly GCA_025379985.1 of Phyllomedusa bahiana. Classification (NCBI taxonomy): domain Eukaryota; kingdom Metazoa; phylum Chordata; class Amphibia; order Anura; family Hylidae; genus Phyllomedusa; species Phyllomedusa bahiana. The sequence goes on from JAODAL010003155.1 coordinate 3,996, forward strand.
AAAGGGGCACAACTCCCGATCAAAATGTCGCCCTTTTTTTCCCATAGTTGAGGCCGACCTATAATGACAATTACAGGCCTCTCTCATCTTTTTAAGTTGGAGAACTTGCACAATTGGTAGCTGACTAAATACTTTTTTCCCCCACTGTACATAAATAGATATAAATCATATAAATAGATATGAGATCGATACATAGATTTCTAATAGTAAACACATCAATAATAGATATATCCTGCTTTGACTTATAAAACAGTGAAGGCCTGGTGTTCACATGGTGATTGGCACAGATGCCTCAGTTCTGCCTCATGTGTATGGTAGATGCAACCCTTTGGATGTCTCATTAGCATAAAGCCTGCACTTTTTATAAAGAGGGGACCCACAGTGTTGGTGGTGGGGCAGCTGTGGACACAGAAGCACTCAGTAAGCTTGTTTTTATATAAATGGCTCTGCCGTGAGGACTGGTTGAGGCACTGGTAGTTTTCCTGTCTATGATTTTATTAATGTACAGTATGACCGCTTTCTGCTTACTCAGCATTATACTTTCACACGGTATCAGTGACTCATTGTCATCAGAATTGTGACATTTTTCTACAATGACTAGGCCACAGGTTACTGCATTATCTCTTCTGTCCTTAGAACAATGTGAGATTTCGCAATAGGAAATTACATCATCCTGAAAGCAAGTATGTGTTAATTGTCAAAGTAAGCATGTTGCTAGTGATATAACTTTTAGCAAGTTCCTCCTGTAATATAAATCATTGACCTGCCTTGATAAATAAAGTGTTATAAAGATTTGGAATTCCCCATGAGATTTACTTGTACTGCCCATAGGCAGTTCATTTCAAATCCTGATCATTTAACCCGCTAAATGCTGTGGTCAGTAGCGGCTGTTGCATCTAGGTGGATGGCAGCCGTCAGCACCTCAAGGCCTCCAGGTCTGCCATTTATAAAGCCTAATAGGTCCTGCCAGATAATAATGTATTGCTAATGTATTACAAAAGCACTATAAAGCAATCACAAAGTCTAGTCCCATAGTAGGACCAAAAAAGGAAAAGAAAAAATGTTTGAACATATAAAATAAAATCACTGTTCATATTGATCCAATAATTAAAACTATGATGTTATTAAATCCATATGATTAACACCGCAAAAAGAAAACAATAACAAATGCCATTCCGCCTTAGAGAAATAGAATAAAAAGTGATTGAAAACTCAGATGTACCCAAAATGGTACCAATAGTTTTAGTTCATCCTGTCCATTAACAGAATATTGTGTCACAAATATTTGATTTCTTTTTCTTAAAGGGGGTTTTCTTACCACACTAATTAGCTTTAAACATGTAGGCAAAGCTAAATAAAGACTATTACCAAATGCATTGCTGTTCTGAGTTTGCTTCTCTTCAGAGCTAAAGCAGTTCTTACTGTAGTTATCTTTGATATTAGGGGCCCACCCTACAGCTACTGTACATGCAATATTACCTATTTTTAGGCCTCTCGGACATAAATGTGTACATACACACATACAGGCAGTGATATAACCTACAACAACGCCATATAGAGACCACATAGTGGTCAGACATCAGCTTGGGTAGCATCACATGACAATGAGTACAGCACTGATCCAACACAGACACAAACTAGCCCCTGACATCCAGGTACTCACAGGAGACATCTTATCTGATGAGTCGTTCTCTCCTCTCACAAGTCGTTCTTTTTCTCTTTTCTTCTCCATCCAGTCCAGACCGCCATGATGACTTCTCCTGGCTCATCCCTGCAGAATTTACACACATATCTTAGTACCTCCCTCACTGTTCCCCACCTCTGTACAAACTTCCCGGGGTGGAAGAGCAGGTACAGGCCATAGCTCAGAGGTACAGTCTCCTAAGGGTTTGGGGAGGGAGGAAGAGGACTAATCTCCAGGGGGTTAGTCCTCTACCCCCTCTCCAAACCCTTAGGAGACTGTGCCTCTGCGCTATGGCCTGTGCCTCTCAGAATCATATTACCGGGTAGGTAGGCAAGGTCCCAGGCAGGTACGTAGGCAAAGCCCTAGGTAGACAGGTATATGGGCAAGGTCCCTGTTAGCTAGGTAGGCCCTATTTGATAGATTGACCCCCATTGAATAAGTTGGTAGACCCTAGGTAGTTAGGTAGGCCCCAAGTTTTTAGGTAAGCGGTTGGTAGACCCCAGTTAGGTAGGTAGCCAGGTGATAGGTGAGCCCAGGTAGATAGGTAGGCAGTAGATAGGTCCCAGTTAGGTAAGTAGATAAGTACGCCCCAGTAAGTTAGGTAGATAGGCATCAGTTAGGTTGGCGGTAGGTGGTCCCAGGTAGTTAGGTGTGTGTCAGGTAGGTTATAGGTGGGCTCCAGGTAGGTAGTTGGGCCCCAGTTACGTAGGTTGTAGGAGGGCCACAGGTAGGTAGGTTGTAGGTAGGTGGGCCACAGGTAGGAAGTGATAAGTGGGCCCCATGTAGGTAGGTGGTAGGTAGGCCTCAGGCAGGTAGGTGGACACCAGATAAGTAGGTGATAGGTGGGCCCCAATAGGGTAGGCAGAAGGACGGCAGACCAGCTCCAATTGTGGAAAAATGTTAAACAGAACTTTATACCATTACAAGCTTAAAACTGCATTATCCAAAAAATTCATTTCATATTAAGATAGCCATATATTCAAATTCTTACACAGAGTTGTATGGCAGGATAAACACGAAAACAGGTCAACGCCTCCCTTAGTCATGGCCGAATTACGTTAGAACACCCATGATATCTTCTACACCTCGGAGGGATCACATGGCTATTCCTAAACCCAAAAGATTCACTAGGACAAAACACCAATAGAATCTAACTATACAAACGAACTTTAAGTTACAAAAGAGCAAAAAAGAAATACAAATATGCCAAAACATAGGATAGCAATGAATATACTGACTGGAATGATGTAATATTACATGTATGAAACAGAGCGAGTGAAAAATAAACGCTCCAATTCAGACACGAATAATCACGGGTTAAAATGATCAGGTATATAATCCATATTGCATGTTATAAATAGCAAGAACCGCATAGTGTGAACACATCATAATGCGGTGAAAAAGCTTTAATACATTGCTAAAAACCTCACATAAAGCCGCGGCAACATATTACAATAATGAATGAATTAAATATACAGCAGCAAATTACAAGTACACTTATAGCTCGCAAATATATTGAAAGGATCACAGCCATAAGTACACTTATAGCTCACAAATATATTGAGAGGATCACAAAAGATACATATTATATAATGGTGACATTTAATCAGAAAACATTTGAACAACAAATATATTTGAAAGATCACAAAAATATATATTGAGCAATGATGACATTTGAAAGAGAGCAACTGACGACAAATCCTGCACAAGATTCATTCCATGTGGAACGCGAGTTCCCAATTTAAAGATCCATTTGGTTTCTTGTGATAGTAATTGCCTAGTTAGGTCTCCTCCCTTGTTAAGTTTTTTGGCTCTTTCAATTTCTAAAAAAGAAAAAGAATGAGTATTTCCAGCATGTGTAACCTGAAAATGTTTTGACACCGCAGAAATACAGTATTTGTTGATATGTGGAATATCTGACAAATGCCGCCTAATCCGAATTTTTAACATGCCTGTTGTACAACCAACGTATTGCAGCTTGCAGGATTTGCATTCGATAAGATAGACAACATTCTTAGTATTAGGCCGTGTTCACACGGCTTATTCCCGACGGATTTGTGCGCCGTATTGAGCGCACAAATCCGCCGTGAATAAGGGGCGGGACGGGGGCGGGGCCAGAGCGCGGCGGGGGCGCCGCTCCTGGCCCCATAGATAATGCATTGTTTACGGCGCGAACGCGCCGTAAATAATGTGCATGTCACTTTCTCCCCCCGCGGCGGATTCGCCGAGCGGGGAGGAGCGACGGATTCCACTGTTCTCAATGAGAGCAGTGGATTACCGTAATTGCTGCCGCGGATTGGCGCCATACTGAAGCGCAAATCCGGCGCGCAGTACGGCGCCAATACGCGGCAGAATAAGCCGTGTGAACGAGGCCTTACAGTTTATGTGCGATTTTATCGGAAAAGATTTACCTGTATGGTAAGAAGTAAAACTGTTTGTTACATTGGCAAACCTACAGGCAGTGCAATACATTATGACCAACTGAACTTAAAGAGAATCTGTCGCCAATTTTTTTTTTTTTTTTTCTTAAGTCAAGACCCTGATCCATATTCTTTTCCTCTCAGTCGTTTTTATTTCCTGATTGTAGATTTCTCTATTCGGCCGTCTATATATGATTGTGGAGAAGACATTCTTGCTTGCACTGCTTTAACAGTAGTCAGAGAGATACTTTACAGCAGCGTCATGCACATAGGAGCCTTAAGACAGATTCTGTCACATAGACTTGTATAGGAGAGTTCACTGTAAAGGGAGGGGAGAGGGGGAGCTGTGACATCTCCTCTTGTGACTGGTGGATTCTGTTATCTATTCACATTGGTGTCTCCTTTCAGTTTGACCCTGCTTTTACTGATAATGAGCACACTGCTGAAAAGCTCTCTAAACAGATCAGGAAGTGTCAGGCGATTATTAGGCTTAGTGGCCAAAGTGAAAACTGCAGGACTTAAGAATTATTAAAAAAATACTGAAAGTGATATGAAAAATTTAAAAAAAAGATAACAAAGAATTCCTAAAAAATGTGTTTAACATAAAAATGTGAATTAAACAATAAGTCATTTTTTGATGACACGTGCCCTTTAACCACGTTTCGCTGTTTTTTGGATCTGATGGCAGCATACTCAGGGAGAGGAGATTTCTCAGTGTGAACCTCGTGTTGTATATAAGGAAATTTTCCACTTCATCTGTGGAAAACAATAACGGTAAGTGCCTTGTTATTACTTTAATGATCTCATTGTATTGTCTACTGTATTTTGTTGAGAAGACTAACTTAGACTCTCCCTGTTTTTTGCTTCCAAAGTCTCTACTTTTAGAATCCAAAATTAGCAGATCCGCCCTCTTTACTGTTTGTATTTTATTATAGGCTCAGTCAATGACTGATGGAGGATATAAAGGGTCCAAAAGACCTTTACGTACACCCTTAACCACATTCTGAAATTGTGAATCGCTGGTGCAATTTTTCTTATATTGTAAAAGTTCACCATATGGAATGTTATGTACTACGTGACGGGGGTGATTAGAGGTAGCTAACAATATAGAATTGCGCAACATATCCTTTTTATAAGGAGAGACTGATCCCAACATCCCCCAGACCATTTAAGGTGACATCTAGAAAATCAATACTTTGAGAGTTGTAATTAGATGTAAATTTTAAGTTTAAATCGTTAGAATTCAGATGTTACAAAAGCAGTGGCTTCCTCTTGGGTCCCCCCCCCCCCCCCCACACACACACACCAGGAGGAGGTCATCAATATACCTCCAGTACCACCTGATGTGGGGGAGAAAACCATTCTGTTCCGAGAAGATATACTTATCCTCCCAGACTGCCATGTTGGCAGCACCTTGCAGCTGTAAAAAATAAGTCCCATCAAATGCAAAAAAGGTGTGGCCGAGTAGAAAATCCACAGTAAGTACAATGAAAAGCATTTTGTTCTTATCAAAAGCACTATACTTCTTTAAGAAGTATTCCAGAAATAATAAATAGCGGACATGGAGGATGCTGGGATACAGAGCCACCACATCGCAGCTCAGCCACGCACCCTCCAAACTGTCAAAGTTTCTAACAAAACTATAAGATGTTTGGCATCTTTTAGATACCCCGGTATTTATTTAACTAGGGGCTGAATCTGTGTATCCATCCACCTGCCCAGCTGTTCCCCCAAAGACCCTAAGCCCGAAACAATAGGTCTGAATATTGGGGGGAAAACCCCCTCTTATGGATCTTGGGCAAAGAATGCAGGATGGGGGTGATTGGTTTCTTAGCATACAGGAATTCAGATACCTTCTGACTGATGGCATTGTTCTTAACACCCCAAATCAATACTTCTTCAAGGAACAATAAAAATCCTGGGTGGGATATTTTTTAAGTTCTCTCTAGATGTCAGAATTTTCAACATGTTCCTATTCTCCCGCAAGTACAAGCCTCTGTCTAACACCACAATGGACCCGCCCTTATCGGCTTGTCGAATAACCAGATCTGTGCTGCTTTTTAGTTCTTGTAAGGCACGTTTTTTCCCCCTTAATTAAATTAGAATATCTGCTAGTGTTATCAGAACTGGCATTACTACGGCGAATTAGTACTTCCTCAACTCTCTTTTGAAATATATCAAGACCCGGGGGACGTGATTGTGTCGGGTAAAAATCCCTGTTACCTGCTGTAAATTTGTCAACACCGGGCGTAGACACAATGGACTCACTGTAATGCTCGCAGTTCAGATATACTCAAAAGTTCTGAAAACAAAGGGCAGGGAAGATTGCAATCTGCAGGAACACAAGACATGACATTATACATAGAAACATCATTACTGGCCATTGTATTAGAATTAGTACCATCTTCAAATTGATCATCTTGCACAGCCTGAAAGAAATGTTTTTTTAAGGTAATGTTACGTGCAAATTTATTCACATCTATGAGCGTATTGAAGATGTTAAAATCCGCTGTCGGCGAAAAACGAAGTCCCTTAGACAAAAGGTCCAATTGATCTTGTGTTAAAATATTCACCACCGGGAAAATCTCTTCCTTTGTCTCAAAATACGAGGGGCGGCTTCCACGACCTGAACTGTGCTTTCTGCCTACCCTCCTCTTCCGTTTTTTTGACTTGCGTTTGTTTTGTCTCTGTTCAGACCTCATAGCCTGATGTTGCTGTTCTCTTTTGAAAAGGAGGGAAGGCTCCGCTGAGAAAGCCTCTGTATCATTTAACAACTCCATGGATGGTGAGCTAGAAGAATAATCTAGGTCAGAAAAACTGACTGTCCTTTTATGCCTCCAAGACCTATGAAAATACTGGGATTTATTTCTTAATATGGAGCGGGGAGTAGATGTTGAGCCCCTTTTATTAAGATGCCACGTATATACTTCTCGTTTGTCAAAATCCATGAGGTCTCGTTTTAATTTACTCTGCTCGATAGCTATGATGTGCTCCTCCGATTTCACTAGTTCACTTTGTAAGTCCCCTAGCTCTCACTGAAAGATGGCTCCAGCAATCTGACACCGCTTCCCTTGTTGCCCTCAACTATGGCGGCCTATACTTCACCCATGCCCCCAGACCTGAGAGCAGGCCGGGTGGAGGAGTTGGAATACTTCTTTCTCAACATAGCACTCACCAGGTCAGTCCTCCCGTACCCTCCCTCACTTTCCCCTCCTTTGAGGTCCACACCCTCAGACTCTTTCAGCAATTCTCACTCAGAGTCACGGTTGTGTACAGACCCCCCCGGCTCACCCCGCCAGTTTTTGGATCATTTTGCTGCCTGGCTTCCTCATTTCTTCTCTACTGAAATACCCACACTCATCATGGGTGATTTTAACATCCCCATTGATGACCCCATGTCTCCCTCTGCCTCTCAGTTCCTTTCATTAACATCTTCCCTCAGCCTATCTCAGTTTACAGACTCTCCCACCCACAAGGATAGGAACTCTCTTGATCTGGTTTTCGGTGACCGTTCCTCAATCTCTAACTAATAATTCTCCTTTTGCGCTCTCTGATCACAACCTTATTTCCTTTACTATCAGTAACTCTCAGCCTTCTCTGGACACACCTACCCATCACCCATTCAGAAATATCTGCTCTATTAACACCCAGGAACTCTCAGGCACCATAGTCCTCACTGCCCCCAATCTTCTACTTCTCCTGCCCAGACCAGGCGTCCAAACAATATAAGGAAACTCTCTCAACCACCCTGGACATATTGGCACCACTCACACACCGCACCACCAGAGTCAGATGCCGGCAGCCTTGGCACACCCCTCAGGCTCGCTTTCTGCAGCGATGCTCCAGGTCTGCGGAGCATCTGTGGAGGAAGTCAAAGCTACCTGCAAACTTTCATCCACTACAAATTTATGCTCAGGACTTACCACACTGCCCTGCATTGCGCCAAACAAAAATACTTCACCTCCCTCATCTCAACACTACAAACAACCCTAACCGCCTGTTTGACACCATCCATTCCCTTCTCAGGCCTAAAGCTCAGGCTCCGGTCACTGACCTCTGTGCTGAAGACCTGGTTACTCATTTCAAAGAGAAAATTGACAGAATCCAACATAACATCTCATCTTAAACCCCAAGCAGCACCCATCTGGTCCCTTCTCACACATCCCCCAGCCTATTCTCAGCTCTTGACCTGACGACAGAAGATGAAGTATCCAGACTTCTCTTGTCTGCGCGCCCAACCACCTGCTCTAGTAACCCCATTCCCTCCCACCTTGTCCAGTCTATTTCTCCAGCTGTCCTCTCTCACATAACTGCGATCTGTAACCTCTCTCTCTCCACTGGGATCTTTCCATCTTCCTTTAAACACGTTGTTATAACTCCTTTACTGAAAAAGCTCTCTCTGGATCCATCCTGCGCTGCCAACTACCAACCAGTCTCTAACCTTCCCTTCATCTCTAAAATCCTGGAACGCTTGGTCTACTCTCGCCTAATCCGCTATCTCTCTGCTAACTCTCTTCTCGATCCTCTACAATCAGGGTTCCGCACCCTACACTCCACAGAAACTGCTCTAACTAAAGTCTCCAATAATCTCCTCACTGCTAAATCTCAGGGCAACTACTCACTGTTGCTTTTTCTGGATCTCTCTGCAGCTTTTGACACTGTTGATGACCACCTTCTCCTCAGCATGCTCAGCACCATTGGCCTCCAGGACACTGCTCTCGCTTGGTTCTCATCTTACCGGTCTGACCGCTCCTTCAGTATCTCCTTTTTCAGGTTCTACCTCCTCTCCTCTTCCTCTTGCTGTTGGGGTTCCACAGGGATCTGTTGTTGTTCCTCTCCTCTTTTCTAGCTACACAGCACCAATTGGACAAACCATCAGCAGATTTGGCTTCCAGTACTATCTCTACACATATGACACTCAACTATACTCCTCCTCCCGGGACATTACTCCTGCCCTGCTACAAAACACCAGTGACTGTCTATCTGCTGTCTCTGACATGTTCTCGCTGTATCTTAAACTAAACTTCACTAAAACAGAACTTTTAGTCATCCCACAGTCTACTAACCACCCCCACCCTGCTATTTCTGTCTCAGTGTGTGGCACCACCATAACTCCTAGGCAACAGGCCCACTGTCTTGGGGTTATACTAGATTCTGATCTGTCCTTACTCCATATATCCAGTCCCTCGCCCGCTCCTGTCACCTGCACCTCAAGAACATCTCCAGAATCCGTCCTTTTAACACTGTGGAAACAACGCAAACTCTCATTGTTGCTCTTATTCATTCTCGTCTCGACTACTGTAAATCCCTGCTTATCGGTCTCCCTCTCTGCAAACTCTCCCCTCTTCAGTCTGTCCTGAATGCAGCAGCCAGGGTCATCTTTCTTTCCAGCCACTATACTGATGCCTCTACCCTGTGTCAGTCACTGCACTGGTTGCCCATTCAGTATAGAATACAACCTAAACTCATCACTCTCACCCATAAAGCTCTCCACAGCGCTGCTCCTCTCTACATCTCCTCCCTCATCTCTGTCTACCGCCCTAACCGCTCTCTCTGCTCTGCTGATGATATCAAATTACATTCCTCAATCATCCGAACCTCCCATGTCCGTCTCCAAGACTTCACACGTGCAGCACTAGTTCTCTGGAACATGCTACCGCGGGCGATCTGGCACACTCAGGCAGAACTCTCATAGCTTCAAGAGGGCCCTGAGAATACATTTTTGCACTCTGGCCTACCAGAAACCCTAATGGCTAACCCCTCACCCCCTAGCGCACTCATCTCATTTTCGGCACTTATCTGTATACAGATGTACTGTCTGGGTGGCAGGTCCATCCGAATTCTACATAAAACAATCCCATATTTGTCACATGGCTGGACCATTGTAAATCTAGCACTTCTTACCCTTCGTCTCACCTGTACATCCTAATAGATTGTAAGCTCTTGCGAGCAAGGCCCTCACACCTTGTGTCTCATCTGTAAGTAGCTTTTCATTGTGCAATGAATGTCTTTTGTCTGTACCTACACCCTCCAAATTGTAAAGTGCTGCGGAATATGTTGGTGCTATATAAAGATTATTATTATTAAATGAAGTGTTAGAATTGAAGCTCTGTAATGCTGTTAATGCCGTAATGACTTGCTCTTCATATGTGGTTAATAGTTTCTTTTCTTCCTCAACAATGAGGGCAATGAGTATAAGTGAGCAGTCAGTTAAAACATTAAACCATTTGTCAGAGAAGCTTTCTGAAAAAAACGTAGTTGGTAACTTTTTTAGGCGCAAACCTCTTGGTACCATTTTGTTTTCCAAATATGATGTAAGAATAGTATGGTCCCATCAGGTTTTAATTTCTTTTTTCTTTATGTTGCCATAATTATGTAGTGCTTCTTTAAAGTCATCATCAAGTAATGGTGCAGACATACCTGCTTCCTCATTTTGTTGCAAGATTGAAGCCACCCCTTCTTAGCCGCTGGCTTAACTCTGTGTTCTCCATGACTTAAGGCGTCTTATTGTATATCACTAATAACAGGAATAAAGTCACAAAATTATGTGCAAAATAAAAAAATTGTGCATATAGAGCAAAGCACGACATTGTTAATGTTGAAAAGATTTGCAAAAACAAGTAGTCAGCTCACTCCAAACTGCCTCAGATGAAATAGTTTCCACAGGTGCACGGTCTCTCATGCTCCTACATACTCCCATAGTGGAAAGCAAAATGGATGGCAGACCCGAGCTCCTATTGTGGTAAAAATGTAAACAGAACTTTATTCCTTAAAGCTTAAAACAGCATTATCCATAAAAATATTCATTTCATATTTAGACAGCCATTTATTTCTCAAAATTTTACACGTGGTGTTCATGGAGGATAATCACACGAAAACAGGTCAACTCTTCCTCCCTTAGTCATGGTACGTTTCCTTCTACGATGTACGTATAGAAACACCCATGTATCTTCTACCACCCTCAGGATGGATCCAATTCAGTTAGGTTATAGGTGAGCTCAGTTAGGTTAGGTTCTGTAGGTAGGGTGCCCTCAGATAGGTAGGTAGGTAATAGTGGGCCCTATGTAGGTAGGTGATGTTGGGCCAGAGGTAGGCAGTAATTAGGGCCCCATTACTGAAAGAAAAAAAATAATAAACTCACCTCCCTCCTGTTCCCCTGACACGACGAGTGGTAGGCTAGCTTGTTAATGTGGAGTAAGCCAATTGCGAGTCCAGCAGGTAGGCAAATGCTTTCACGGTTCTGTTCTGCTGCAGTACAGAATGGGGCAGCCAGTGTACCACCCTGTATTGTCGGACGGAAGGTTGTGTCCAAACATATCTAGAGACGCTGGGTTAGTGTAAACGCCAGACCTGGGCTCTTTGCACCGTCTCTGGTGGGCCTTAGTTGTCCAACTTGTTCTATGGATGGGTTTTAATACATAAAAATAATATATTCATCAGTGTAATAGTGAGGCATTTTTCATTTAATTTTCTCATTATTTATACACAGTTGTATGTAATGTCACTAGTATTAACAGGGCGCCAGCCAATACAGCTACCATAACTACTCCAACAGGGATTATCAGCTGGCTTTTCTTTTATCCCGAACAAGATACTGTATGATTCATTCTCTTTCACTTGACATTGTACTTGGTATTGGAAAGTTACAAACAGACAGATATCACGGCAGCTATGCTAAAAGTGAGATTTCAAAAATACTTTTAACTAGCAATAATGTCTGCTGTCATTTTAACTTCCCAACATGGGACATTCCTTTACGTTCGATGGCGCCCCAAAGTTTTGAGATTGACCACAAATACTCTATATTTTTCACAACTGATCTGTTGCCCTCTGGTTTTTACGGTAAGTCTGTTTGTCCAGATGTTTTTATCACTACTGAATTCAAGCGCATTTTCATATATTACTGATTAAACAAAAAGCTTTTATTTGACAGGTAGATTGAGTTAATGAAGAGCAAGTTCCAATTATTTGCAGTGTTGACCCTTCATTCAGGACTCTGCAATTCTCCCTGGCATGCTCTCAATCAACTTCTGGACTCACTATCCTGTCTGATTGCAGTCCATTCTTGCACAATCAATGCTTGCATTTTTGTCACCAATTTGTCTTGGTTTTTGTTTTGTCCACCCGTCTCCTTGTTGATGACCACAAGTTCTCAATTGGGATTAAGATCTGGGAGTTTCCAGGCCATGGACCCAAAATCATCTATGTTTTGTTCGCCTGAGACATTTTGTTATCATCTTTGCTTTATGGCAAGGTGCTCCAGATCATGCTGCGTAAAGGCATTGTTGATAACCAAACTGATCTGGATTGGTTGGGGAAGTTGATCTTTGGAGGACACTTTCTGGTACATTCTTTATTCATGGATAGTGTTTTTAGGCCAAGACTAGTTAGAGAGCGATTCCCCTTGGCTGAGAAGCAACCCACACATGAAGGTATCAATGGATGCTCGACACAGTTGGCATGAGACTTGACTTGGTGGTATCGGATCTCTTTGTCTTCTCGCTCGAACAAATGCTGTTCCTTCCAAGATGTTTCCATATACACATTTCGGATAAGGGAGATTCATAAGAGGAATAATGACTGTTACCCAGTCCTCAGCAGTCCACTCCCTGTACCTTTTGGCAGGAATTATTCAGGTCTGTCCGCTGATGTTTTTTTCTTGGAGAGAAGTGGCGTCTGTTTGCTGGCCCTCCTTGATCCCAAGGCCTTTCCGCTCGATGAGTTTCGCGCACCTCACCAGTGCGTGCTGATACACTCACACCTGCCTGCTGCCCATTTCCAATGACGCAAGCTCTGCACTGCTGGTAGCACCGATTTCGAAGCATGAAACACTTTTAAGGAGAAGGTCTGGCGCATTGCTGGTCTTTCACTTGGGCGAACATGGAGCCTTTTTGGCAACAATGGAAGCTACTCCCCTTGGAATTCTTGATGATGCGATAGTATTGTTGAATGTGGTGCAATCTTTCTAAGCATGCGATACTCTTCCCTGTTAGAGCCAGTTTTGTGCAGTTGCAATGATGACATGCACGTGTTTCGTTTAGAGATTACCATGGTTAACAGAGAGAGAAATCAAGATGACCAAGCACCTAGCCGCCTTTTAACAGTGTCCAGTGGTGTGAGATTCTTACTTAATCATGACAGATGAATATCCAGCCCGGTCATCATCAAGCCCCACACTCCTGTGTAATGGACGCAATCACTGATACGAATTGTTAGCTGGGCTACCTTTTAGGCAGGCTGCAATGAAGGGGGGTTGGAATTTAAATGTGTTTTGGGTGGACAAAAGTTCATTTTCTAGGCAAACTATTGACTTTGTCAATTAATTGCTGTTTAAGCATGATCACTCTTTTTAACATTCTGGGGTATATGCAAATTGCCATTATAAACCTGATGCAGTAGGACTTTGTATAATTTGAACATTTGTATCATTTCTCAAAAACTTTGGCCATTGGACTGCATAACTCAAAATTTCAGCCCACTCAATACAGCAGTAGGTACAGTCTGTTTTATAGAACTGACACTTGTCTACAATGAACAAAATTAGAGGCAACTCTGACCTCAGCAATTTAACCATTCAGATGCTGCATAGCTACTACGGCACTAAAGAGTGGTGACCTTCCACTGTCACCAACTGGTCTCCCTGCAACACAGTCATGGGATATTGAGCAGCTGAGGGCCTAGTGAAGGCAACAAAGTCTGTCATGCTAGTACTTTTATCATTATACCCTGGCAGAGCAGATTAAAGCACCATGGAATACACATATGGTCCCTCTCTTGGTCAAGTTTCAAAGTGAAACTGAAAAAAGAAAATTACTAAAAATAACACTAATAGGAAAGGTTAAAAAAAATCTCAATTATCCTATTAAAAAATAAATAACAATTTTTAAAAAGTCCAATCTATTAAAGTATCACCTTATTTACCCTACATGGTAAATGCTGTTAAACAAAAGTGGCAGAATTGTTCTCTTTTGGTTAACTCCTCCCCAACCCCCCAAAAAATGGAATAGAAAGTGAACAAAAAGTAGTATGTGCCCCAAAATAATAAAATAAAAAACAGAATTGCCCTGCAAAAGAAACGTCCTTAAAGGGGTTTTGCAACAATGTAATGTTGATGTGGGATCCTCCAAAATGGGTATTTAATCACTTTCTAAATAAATGTGATTACAAAAAGGATGCCTGTGAAGAGCTACAGCATTGCCTCCCGTCCTCGTAGTTTCCTGAAAGTTTAATTAGACGATGCCAGGACACTGACAGGAGCTGATCTCGGCTCGCGCTTGCGGTTGCACGATTCTTATCTGTGCTGATGACAGGGAACCACTGAAAGAGCCTTGCTAGGGAATCGGGAAAAAAGTGAGTGTATGAGGCTGTATGCTGTATAGAGAATCCACTGGTTGTAATTTGTAATGTATTTGTAGTAAACATTGCAGATGCCCCTTCTGCCCTCCTCTCGCTCTCACCCCCTCCCTTCACTCTGCTCAGCCGTCAATGACTCAGTCATGGCTTTCGTTTATCTTCCTCTCATGAGAAGATAAGAGGTAAGGAACTCACTACATGGCGAAACCCCTTTAAAGAAGTCCATTGAAGTAAAACAGTAAATAAGTTATGAACACGGTGTCGCAAATCAAATTTTTTTTTTTGTACATTTTTTTAGCAGTAAAATATGACTAAACCACACATTTCATATTGCTGTAATTATAATGACCTGCAGGATAAAATTGTCATTTATACCGCATGCTTAATAAAAAAGTGGTGGAAGTTTTTATTTTCTCTAATCCACATAAAAAATATTAAAGAAAAAATCTTAAATTACTTTTGAAGAAGGGCTGGATGAAATAAGAACTCGTTTGGTACCAAAAATGCTTATTCTGAAAGGGGTTAAGAAGACGCAACCAATTATGGGGTGATACATTCCTCAGGCAGTTCAGTGTAAGTATAGCTTGCTATCTGTTAAATGGAAAAGATGACAATTTATAACCCAGCCTCCTGTTATCTAATCTTTCTGCATTATTCGCTTTCTGCAGATATTTATTTCACATTTGTTTTATCACCAAGTCACAATCCCTTAAGCAGGAATAGATTATTATCAGGGAGTCTGGGAGGCTTTATCCATGGTTATTTCAGGTTGTGCTGATATAATCTTATTATGGTAACATTTAGAGCTATCACATGCAGGCTCAGACTGGTCCATAGGGGAATAGAGGAAACTCCACGGTTGGCCCCTGGGCATGGTAGACCTGGATTTGTTTTTTAACTGTATTTACATCCTCAGAAGAAGCAAAAAAGCATAGACAGGCAAAAAGCAAGAAACAAAGCACAGTCATGTACAGTCATTTACAATAGCTGTGGGGTGGTCCCCTACAATAAACTCAAACAGCTCATCTGGTGGGTCCCTAGAATGAACTCCACCTGTGGGCCCTAGGTATCCCAGTCTGACACATGGGTCTCTATAGATTGGCATTAAAGGGGGTGTCACAGTTCCTTAAAAAATTAAATATAGCCGCCAAGGTTCCCATTAAACCTTTTACTCACCTTCCCTCACCGCCCCCTCATTCTGTCTCCAGCACTGGCTCTCTTCGATCTTCTGTTTATATTCCTCCTCTTCTGAACAGGGATGACACTGCTGCAGACGCTAAACAGCTCTCGACGTTAATGTAAGCAGAGCCACATGATCGCTGCCGCCAATCAGTGGATGATAAGACGTGAAGTTACATGTTCTGAATATGAGGAGCAACAGATAACCAAATAGACCCAGCGCTTAAAGGGAGAAGTGAAGGAAGGCGACTATCGGCTTACTCCCCATCCTGACCAGGCATTTTCTTTTTTCATGAGGGTTTGGATGCTATAACACTTTCTTTGGTTATTCTACAGTTTTTTTGCCTTTTTCCATATGTCAGGGTTTGTTTTTATGTAACTTTTACTTAAGATTTTTTTTCTTTTTATAAAATGAGGGAGAATAGTGAATAAAAAAAAAAGTAAAAGTCTGTTTTGCACATTTAAAAAAAAATGTTTTAGCAATTGTAGCTGCATCACTTTTCTGTTACGGACATTTATATGTAGGAAATATATAGCTTTAGGATCATTGGGGACATGGCTAAAAGTTGTTGCTTGAGCTGTTAATTTTTTAAAAAATAATATAGTAATTTTTATGTGTATTTTTTTAATGTTATTGTATTTTACATGTGCCCCCCATAAGGTCAGAAAAGGATATCTGTGGGGCATGTTTACATAAGTTTTTTTTCTTTGCTCCTGATTTCCCTTGTAAGTAAAGGCTGATGTTATAGTCCCAGTTACAGCAAAATACAGGGGAAAATCGTATCCTGTACTAACTGTAGAGCTGATCTAGGTATGTTAAGACCCAGCAGCATCTGCAACTACAGCCCTGGCGGTTACATGACTGTCAGCATCGGGAAGCCGGTGTGAAAATATGTGAAAATATAGCGCTTGTTGAGCCCTACATATATAGTAATTAGGAAGACAGGAACAGTAATAAACCATGCCTGTCTTGTCACTGGAAAGTCAGCTAATCCTGTCTATTCATCCAACTCATCATCCCCTACTGGCGCTATCTGCAGAGACGACATTGCAGTAATTCGCATGCAATGATAAAAGGAGCCACACCGTCTGGACATTTAGGCCTTAAAGGGTACTATATTCACACAGGCTTTATGTACACGGCGTAAGACTTGCAGGGAAGGATTTGTATCCCGCAAATTCGAAGTGGGCTGTGCAGTGGGGGCGGGGCCGGGCCCGCGGGCAGCCCGCCGGCCCCATAGACATTCATTATCCACGGCGCGTATATAATGAGGAGACGGAATCCATAGTTCTCTATGAGAATTGTGGATTACCGTAATGACTGGGATGGATTTCACCCGAAATTCGTGCAGTGACGTGACTTGCTTGTGGTGGCAGCCAAGTGTTAACGTGGTACAGAATCGTCAGAATAGGGTAATTCGTGGGACAGGCAGAAGGTCAGGTAGGAGGCAAGATTCGTGGTCAATAAAGCGTAGCAAGAGAGTCAGGGCTCGGCAGCAAAGATTCGTGGTCAATAAACGTAGCACATGGTCAGAACACCAGCCAAAGAAGATCTAGAATGCCTACTTTCACGATATGCTTTCTATATAAGGCAAATGGGCACAATAGATCCGGGCGGGGAAGGCCGGGGCGGTAAAACCTTATATAGGACCAGCGGGCGGCTTTAAACCACAATACCGGCGCGCTGGTCCTTTCAATCTCAAAGAACTGTAGTGCGCGCGAGCGCCACCTAGTGCAGTGCGGCAGTGATCATGAGCACGCCCGCAAGGTGGATGGAGCATCGGCAGGTACAGCTCATTGGCTCCATAGGGGGAAGCGAGTCGGGGCCCGAGGCCCGACCATGTCGGGCCACGGAGCCCACCATCATCCAGCGGGCGTGGGGTCACGGACGGACAGGGTGGTGCCCGCAGCCTAGGACCCACGGCTGCGGGGACCACCCGTGAACCGGGCATAATTATGAATCTTATGATGCCCTTGGCACATTTAGTGCTTGTGCCCCCTACATTTATGGACCTCATACACCTAAGACAATAGTTGTCTAAACACAGCCGAACATGCAATTATATGGAGGAGTAGATGATGTATATGGAGGAGTCAGAGGAAGACAGACATTAAAGGAGGAGGAGGAGGAACAGTTGTTGAAGGTGCATGGGCAAACTTTTAAAATAATTTATCAGGGCTAACTGTTTGTTAGGCTCATTAGCTTTCCTAGTGACCCCCATTACACCTCATCGCCTGTTCAAAAGAGGAAGACGGTGTCAGAGATGTCTGAACATTTATTTTCATTCTTCTTCCTGTCATATGTTTTTGTTGTGTTTCTATTTATTTACAGATTTCCCTTTAGACTGAGCCAGAACCAAGTGGACTACATCAGACCGGCGTGTGATCCATATTTTTAATCAAATGACCATAGAGTGACGTTCTCAGGAAGTCTTTATCTAAATATATTTTTTAAGCCCTTTATTGCAGCATTAGTAACAGAAATGACAGTTCTCCAAAACTATCGCTGGGGCATAATGTCAACCAGTGGTGTCTTAGTTTAAAAAAGGGAAAAACAACCCCCCTAAAAAACTGGTACCACGCCCACAATACAGTCAATTACTATCAAAGGGCCATCAGGCCCCGGGCTGGGCCCCGGGGGACCGGGGAATCCCGGTGGGCCCCCCGGCTTTGGGCCCCGGGGGCTGCCGTCGCCCCCGGGGCCCCCCCCCGGCACCGGGCCCTGAACCCCGGGACTGCATCCCGAGCGCCCAAAAACCCCGGGCCCGGTAGCCGGGGATAAAGTCCCCCCACTTCGAGGCTGCGCGGTGTCAGCGGGGCGCAGCCCACTAGGCTGGGGTCCGCTGATCTCCCCGGGGCTGAACGATTTTGCCTTTTAGCCTGCCGGGGGCGCCGGCCTCTACGCTGAGTAGGGGGCGCGGGACGTACTCCACCGCGCCGCCTATGCAGTGCAGCAGGACGGCGGGAGCACGAGCGGGGAGCGGGCGGGAGCCAGGTAAATGGGCCCGTTTTTTGTTTTTTTTTTTTTTTTAACTTTCTAAAGGGGGGCCCTGGGTTTTTAAAAGGGGGGCCCCCGGCTAGAAGGGGGGACCTGATACAAAGGGGGGAAAAACGGTACAAGGGGGGGGCCCTGGTATAAAGGGGGTCCCTGGCTACAAGAGGGTCCCGGGGTACAAAGAGGGGCCCTGGCTACAAAGGGGCCGGCTATAAAGGGGGGGCCCGGTTAAAAAAGGGGGGCCCCCCCGGGTAAAAGGGCCCCGGGTATAAAGGGGGCCCCGGGTTATAAAAGGGGGGCCCCCCGGCTACAAAAGGGGGGTCCCTGGGGTCAAAAGGGGGGGGGCCCCCGGGGGTACAAGGGGGGGCCCTGGGTTACAAAGGGGTCCCTGGCTACAAGGGGGGCCCTGGCTACAAGGGGGCCCTTGGCTATTTAAAGGGGGGCCTGATGAAGGGGGGGGGCCTGACTGCAAGGGGGGCCCTGGGTACAAGGGGGGGGCCCGACACAAGGGGGGCCCTGACTACAAGGGGGGGTCCCCGGGTACAAGGGGAAATCCCCGGGACAAAGGGGGGGGCCCGGCTAAGGGGGAATGACTACAAGGGGGGGAACACTGGCTAAAGGGGGGGGGACTACAAGGGGGGTCCCGGCTAAAAAAAGGGGGCCCTGGCTACAAGGGGGCCCTGGAAAAAAGGGGGGGCCCCCGGCTTAAAGGGGGTCCCCGACTACAAGGGGGCCCCCCGGTATAAAGGGGGCCCCGGCTATAAAGGGGGTCCCTGACTGCAAGGGGGGGGCCCTGACTACAAGGGGGGTCCCCTGGCTAAAGGGGGGCCCCGGCTACAAGGGGGGTCCCTGGGCTACAAAAGGGGGGTCCCTGGTAAAGGGGGGGCCCGATACAAGGGGGGCCCTGGCTAAAGGGGGGCCCGGCACAAGGGGGGGTTGGCTAAAAAAGGGGTCACCCGCTATAAAGGGGGTCCCGGCTACAAGGGGGGGCCTGCCCCAAGGGGGGTCCCTGGCTACAAGGGGGGGTCCCTGGCTACAATGGGGGGCCCGACTACAAAGGGGGGGCCCCGACTACAAGGGGGGTCCCCCGGCTTGAAGGGGGGCCCTGGCTACAAGGGGTCCCCCGGCTAATAAAGGGGGCCTGGTACAAGGGGTCCCTGGGTCAAGGGGTCCCTGGGTCAAGGGGGGGCCCCGGCTACAAGGGGGGCCGGCTACAAGGGGGTTTTTCCCCCGGTACAAGGGGGGCCCTGGGTAAAGGGGGGAATGACATAAAGGGGGTCCCTGGCTACAAGGGGGGGGCCCTGACTACAGGGGGGGCCCTGGGGTACAAAGGGGGGGGTGGTTTTTAAAAAAGGGGGGCCCGACTACAAAAGGGCCCCCCACCACAAGGGATCCCGGGCTACCCACAGGGTCCCTGGTAAAAGGGGGCCCTGACACAAGCGGGTCCCTGGGGTACCCAAAGGGGGGCCCCCGGTACAAGGGGGACCCTGACACAAAGGGGGCCCCCCGGCTACCTAAAAGGGGCCCCGACTACAAGGGGGGGCCCTGATACAAGGGGGGGCCCCGACTACAAGGGGGGCCCCTGGGGACCTAAAGGGGCCCTGCTACAAGGGGTACCCTGGCTCCTACAGGGGCCCCAAAAAACTCAGGGGGGCCCCAAATACAATGGGGCCCTGGCTACCTAAAGGGGGCTTTGACTACCTGCGGGGGGCCCTGCTACAAAGGGGGCCCCCGGCTCCTAAATCTAAAAAAGGGGGCCCTGCACCTACACAGGTTAAAGGGGGGCCTGATTCCTGACACACCCCTAAGGGGGCCCAACTACCTTTATACTACCAAAGGAACCCCTAACTGCCTGTGAACTACCAAAAAGGCCTTAACTGCCTTATACTACTTCAAGGGAAACCCAACTCCCCTGTATCTACCTAAAGGGGGCCCCCTAACTGCTTCAGCCTATAAAAGGGGGGCCCCTAACTACCTACGTTTTACCTAATGGAAAAACCACCTCCCTACAGACTGGGTCTTGCCTATTTTCCTACCTCCCCTATCTTTTTTACCTACCTTTTAATTAATAAGGGCACACCCATATTTTTAAAAAAAAAAAAACCCCCCCCAAAAATATTTATTAAATCCCCCCCCCCCCCCCCCAAAAAAATTTAAAAAAAAAATTTAAAATTAAAAATTTTAAAAAAAAATTTTTTTTTTCCCCTTTTTTTTAAAAAATTTTTTAAACAAAAATTTTTTTTTTTTTTTAAAAATAAATTAATAAGAAAAACGGGATACCCCAAACCTTTTATCAAGTTTTTAAACCAAACTATCATACACTCAAAGGAATACACAACCACACAAAAAATGAATAGTAAGGGTCATTGAAACATATGACAGATTTTTTTTATGCCCTTTAAGATTTAAGGTTTTTTTCATATAGAATAGATTTTTTACAGTTTAGGGGAAGCTAAGGAGGCCCCACGTAAAGGGTTCTCCCAGCTTAACCCACTCAATTGGTTCAGTGGATCTTGGGTGGGTTTACGAATACCCACAACATCCCCAAATTTTTATTATTTCCTCACATTTGGATCTTGATCAAAGGATCGGGATATCTGAAAAAGTTTCAAAAGGGGGGGCCCAAACCCAAAGGACAAAATGTCATGAATATTAACACTGATAATGCCCCGGGTAACAACAAAAACAGCCCTTCTTGATGAACTCAGGGGTACTATGTATTGGAAATTAAATGATTTAAAATTATCAGAGAGAGGAATGAAAAAGAATTGAATATAAGTTTGTTTGTTTGATAACCCATTTTAATTTTGGCTTCCATCTTGTCTTCTTCAAACTTAAAATCTTTGTGTAATATTCTGTATGAAATTTTCTGGACTAGGATACAAGGACATGTTCTGTTCCGCTCACATCATAATATTTGGTCTAAGAGGCATTGGGTCTGACCGTGGCATTTGAATAACGGTCATAGCTGTTTGTTTTGTTGAGGTTATTAGATTAGGTAACTAAGGCAGATGTTCAGAGTATTCATTTTTATTTTTTGGTAGATGGGAGGTGTCATGATTTTAATAATTAAATGATATTTTTACATTAAGTACTGATTGGATTGTAACCTATATCTTATGCAATATTACTTATCTTGATTGGATTGTAATATGCCTACCTTCTCTGTATGATCACCCTTACCCTTTAAAAATCATGTCAGTCCATAATAAAGCATTCTAATCTTTTGAATAGAACTCAGTGCATTGTTATTTTTTGAAGGTCCGGGGGAGACAGAGAGGTTGCTAAGAAAAGGATATCTACTTCAAAGAGATGCTGGAAAATTGGGGATTCTAAAAAATTTGTGTGTAATTTTCTGCAGGGATGAGCTTTTGGCCGGGAAAAGTAAATCATTTGGTGTGGAAGGAAGCAGAAGAATAGAGAATAAGAACAAACTCAAAGAAGAGAACGACTCATCAGATAGGACGTCTCCGGTGAGTCCCTGTTTTCAGAGGTTATGTTACTTCTATATTGGATCAGTGCTGTATTCACTGTAATGTGATGCCCCCTGAGCTGGGTCTGACCTCTATGGGGTCTCTTTTGGGGTGTTGTGGTTATATCTAAAGCTGGTGTGATCTATTATTGGTGTGTTGTAAGGTTTTAAACCTGAGCTGGTGTTGACCTCTATGTGGTTTTCTATAGGGGCGGTGTTGTAGGTTAGACCTGAGCTGGTGTCTGTCCTCTCTGTGGTCTCTATATGCTGGTGTTGTAGGTTTTTCCTGAGCTGGTGTCTGATCTCTATATGGTGGTGTTGTAGGTTATTCCTGAGCTGGTGTCTGATCTCTATATGGTGGTGTTGTAGGTTAAAAACCTGAGCGTGTGATCTCTTATGGTGGTGTTGTAGGTTATAACCCTGAGCTGGTGTCTGACCTCTATGTGATCTCTATATGGTGGTGTTGTAGGTTATACCTGAGCTGGTGTCTGAACCTCTATGTAAATCTCTATAGGGTTTTGGTGTTTGAAGGTTTAACCTAGCTGGTGTTCTGACCTTATGTGCTCTCTATATGTGGTGTTGTAGGTTATACCTGAGCTGGTTTTTGACCTCTATATGGTCTCTATATGGCAGTGTTGTAGGTTATATTGGCCCCGGGTTTATATGCCGCATACATGTGTCCCTGATTGACCCTGTGATAGGAGTTACACTTTTACTTTCTTGCTGGTGATTATTTTAGAAGGTGGTGAGGTGCGTGACCAAGGGATACGTGGAAGGGGATATTGTATGTGGGCGGAGGGATTTGTATGTGGGTGGAGGGGGAATTGTATGTGGGGAGGGGGGTATTGTATGTTTGGGGGGAGGGGGAATTGTATGTGGGGTTGGGGGGGGATATTGTATGTGGGTGGAGGGGGATAGTGTATGTGGGTGGAGGGGGATAGGGTATGGGGGGTGGAGGGGTTAGTGTATGTGGGTGGAGGGGATATTGTATGTGGGTGGGAGGGGGTTATTGTATGTGGGTGGAGGGTTATTGTATGTGGTGGTAGGGGTTATTGTATGTGGGTGGAGGGGGATATTGTATGTGGGTGAGGGGATATGGATGGAGCTACTTAGCCCTGTTTCTAATGAAAATTTTTTGACTGACAGATGTGTGACTCACTTGCTATTGTACTACACCATCCTGTTCTGTTTTGCACACTGTTTTTGGTGGAAAAATGGGCGCATTTATGTCCGAGAGGCCGGTAATATTTTAATGTACAGTAGGGTGGGCCCCCCAAGATCAACTCCCCTGTGGGCCCCAGACCCCCCAGTCCGACACTGCCGGCCATCTAATATGATTTTCTGCTTTTGGGGTGGCTGGACATACTTTAAGGGTGAAAAGGGACCAATATCCAAATACCTTCCTATCCCGGTAATGTCAGCCCATGTTTACTTTTTCCATGGCTGGTTACAAAAATGGGGGAGACGTAGGGTGCATTCCCACGGCAAAGACAAAATACCGGTCGGATTTTCCAACCGGTATTATGTCCTTTTTTTGGCACGCATGGGGACGGCTTTTGTCCGCGGTTTGCGAATTAAAGCCAACCCCCTTTGCACCCACATGTTCTAAGTTTTTCAGAACGCCGGCGGTGTAATAAAAAAACGTCCAGCAGGATGACAGTCAATTTACAAGAGGTTTTCAAATCCGAAAACTGTAAAACCAACTGAAAACCCTTGAAGAGGTTTTGCCACAGTCATTTCATACCTGCTTTATCCAGCTTTAGCTTTCAGTGTGCTCAAAATGTGTGTGATTTGTTTGAATTGCACATCATAAGACCCATTAGGCTTACATCACCATGCCTTTCTCCAGTGTGCTCACTTTAGTCAAATAAAGGTTTTTAAATTAATAAAGTCTGTGAGTCTGAAAAGTCCTGGGGGTTAACTTCTACCTTCCAACTAGGCTTCTCCCTCAGGAGACAAAAAAAATAGGCCACATTTGAAAAAAGTTTTGTTTAAAATCACTTTTTTTCCCCATAGAAACCATTTCATACATGTGGCCCATAGATTTTTTTTGTCTCGGTGCATATACCTGATTGAGATTTATTTTTACTTATTTGCATTGTCTGACTAATTACTAAGGATGACAGGAGTAGAATTCAACACTCGTGTCTGTGACCTAGGCGGAATAGTCTGATAGTGCTCTTGAGAGGAGGGTGATGTCTGGCAGTGCAGCCGGGGCTGAGGAACTTCAAACCCTGGTCGAAACCCTTTAATGAGCTTACCTTTGGTCACAAAAACAGCTAAAACAAAAATGGGAGGAATTTTTAATAAGATGAATGGATGATGGATGGTGACAATGTTTACTATATACTATTTAATTTTTACTTCAATTTTACTTATGGCAAAAGCCCTTTAATGTCTGTCTT
Source organism: Phyllomedusa bahiana (assembly GCA_025379985.1). Classification (NCBI taxonomy): domain Eukaryota; kingdom Metazoa; phylum Chordata; class Amphibia; order Anura; family Hylidae; genus Phyllomedusa; species Phyllomedusa bahiana. Next base: position 28,504 of record JAODAL010003155.1, read on the forward strand.
TTTTTTTTCTTTATTAAGATCTTTAATGGGATTCCACTGTCCCCCTTTACTTCAAGTTTTTTTCCCGAAAAAGAAATTTTTTGGTTTTTTTTATGGTGTTTTTTTTTGCATGGAAGTCTATTTGTAGTAAAATTAGTTTGACTTTTATTTTCGTACGACGTATACTAGTATTATTTATATGATGAAGCATGGTTTTAAACAACACTAGTATGCAAAATGCAAAAATGATTTATTACTATTGTTTTTGGTTACAAGGTTCCCCGTATTATATGGGCGGTGTTTAAAATTTTGGTGTATTTGTCTCAACATTTCTCATACTGGTCGCTTTAAAATTCCCTCATGGCAAAACCCCATGGCAAAGGCTTTCTGAGGATCTGAAATAAAGAAAAATTTTTGCTTTAATAAAGAAAGGGGGCCCAGGCCCCAAAAAAAGATCCCAACCCCTGAAAACCCGCAAAATAGTGGCCAAGACCCAAAACAGTGTTTAAAAAGACGGTTTTTCCCCTCAGAAAGGGCCTTGGCCCTGATTAACCAAAGAATTTTTAGGTTTTATGCCCCCCTCAGCATCATATTCAGAAGATTGTCCCTTTTTCTCCCAATAAACCTTTTGAAATGTGCAAAAAAATTGGGGCGGGGTTAAAAGGGGGGAGGCAGCCTTTGGTTTCTCAAGGGCAATACAAACACACTGCATTCCCAAATTTTATCTCAAGGGTGTTTCCCCGAAGGGGAAATTTGGTTTTAAAAGATTAATTTTACAAAAAAGCCCAAAAAAGTTTTCTAAGAAAGCAAACCCAAGGGGGGGTGGATTTTCTGGAAACCAAGTCCCCGGGATTTTGAAAAAACCAAGATTTAAAATTTTTTGGTTTTAGATGGTTTTCAAGTTGGCGTGTTGGGCCCCGGGTGAGGGGTACAAAACAAGGGTTTTCCCTTTCCTACCCAAGCATGGTGGTAGGAGTGCCCTAGGGTTTTTGGGCTGCTAAGTGCTTAAAAGGGGTCCCGGGGGGATACATTTCATTGGGTGCCCGATTTTGAGAACCTTTTAAAGTTTTGGGCAAACTTAACATCCCCTTTTTATCAAAAAAAATTTTTGAAAACCAGAGTTTTCAAAGTTTTTTCATTTAAAGATAGAAAGCATAAAAAGTTCTTTTGGGAAATTTTCCCCGTAGTGTAATTTTCCCTTTTTTCAGAAAAGTCCGCTGGCGGGGGTCCCCGTGTGTGTTTCATGTATAATTACATGGTGCCCCAGCCCCCGCCCCGTGGCCCCCCCAAATTTTTCTTCGTTTTTTTTTAGAAAAGGTTTTTTTTGTTCAAAAAAAAACCCTTAAACTTGGTGTAAACATTGATTTTAAACCCCATATGGGAAAGGGAAAGGGGGGCTTCCCCTTTTTTGGGGTTTTTGTCCCCCCCCCCTCTCCCCAGGCCCCGTCCCTAAGAAGGGCAGGGTTTCAGGGTTTGGGTTTCTTTTTATTTTTTTTTCCCCTGAAAAATTGGAGGTTCCCGGGGACCCAGCGAGAAGGGGCTATTGGGTTTGATTTTAAAAAGGGGAAAAAAAAAAGCATAGGGAAAATGCCCGATTTTTTAGATCACGTTTTAAAACGTGGGGGCTTAAAAATCTTTTTATCAAAAATATGTAAACGTAGTCTCAAAAGGGTTTTTTCATTTCATATGGGGACCATGATTGTTAAAAAATTTTACTGGACAAAACTAAAGCAGGGGGAAAAACCCCTTCCTTTTCATTTCATTTCCCAATTGAAGTTTTCCCCACCAAAACCAAAAGTAAACCCTTCCCCTTGCCAATTTAATAACAATAACATTGTAGTTCATGTAAAGCCCGTTTTTTTCGCCAAAAAAAAAATAAAACCTTTGAACAAAGTTTTATTCTTTGGGCATATTCTGCTTGGAAAATTTTCTTTTTAAAGGCTAAAAAACCCCTTTTGTAAAACGTGGCCAAAAAATTTTTTTTGGGGGGTAAAATTTTAAAGAGGGTATGCGTACAAAAACCCCCAAAGAAAAGTAAAGGGGGGCCCTTTTTTGATGTAAAAAATGGGAATACCTGTGAAATTTCTTTGGCCACATGATTTTTAAAAACAAAATTTTAAAAAGGAAAATTTTTCTTTTTTGTGTGGGGCCCCTACTATTAAAAAAGGAAGTTTTAAAATTTAGGTTTTTGTTTTTAGAAATTTTAAAAATTTTTTTTTTTAAACAGTTTAGCCCTACCATTAACGCAAAAAGGGTTTCCCCGCCCCCCTAAAAATTAAGGCTTCGCCTATTCCCCGTGGCCCGACAAAGGGGGGCTTTCCTTTCCCAACCCCTTCAACCCCAAACAAAAGTAAAAGGATTTTAAAACAACACTGTTTTTAATGGCTGGGGCCAATTCTTCTGACCCGGGCCCACAAAATTAAACCCCTTTAAAGACACATGACCTTTTATTTGGGTTTAAAGTTTTCTGTTAAAATTTTTTAAAAAACGGGGGATTTCTCAATTTGTCCCGCAAAATAGGGGTGGGGTTTCCCCAAATGCTAAAGCAAAAGGGAAAAACAGAAAAACCCCCGTTGAATTTTAGTTTTCAAAAAGTCCCAAGTTAAAAAAAAAAATTGTGCCCTGAAACCCTTTCTCACTTGATGGCTACCCTGGGGCAAGATCACGGGGTACTGATTAGTTAACTTTGGTTTGGGTGGAAGCCTTGGGGGAAAATTGCAACACCGCTATAACTTTCCCCTTTTCTCACCTCCCGTTTTAGGCAGGAAAAATTTAAAAACGGGCAGGGTTTTTAAAACCCCTTTTGCAAATTTTTTTATATAAATTTCATAAGGGGGGAAGACAATCATGTCATCTAGCTATCAAGTAGCTTAGTATATATAATATAAATATATATATAATATTATATATTAAATATAATTTATATATATTGTGGGGGTGTCAACTCCTAGGTATCTCTGATTAGCACAGACACAGGTTTAGGTGCAAAACAAAGTTTATTATCCCTCGGACTTGAATAGCAGAAAAACAAACACGCTTCCATCAGCTTATCACAGAAAAAATAAAGACAGTCCTTGCTTCAGGGTTTACAGCCAAGTAACACAAAAACAACCTCACCGACTCAGCAGTAGAAATGTTCACAGACACTTGGAAAACAGCTTTGCATGCCCCCTGGGAGAGAGGTTTCCAGCATAATCACCACGCTCCACCCTGAGCTGTGTCAGCTGCCTTATATGCCTGGTAAGGCCCGGGCTGGAGTATGGGAAGCGGCCGTCCCACCCAGACTCTTGGGCCCGCCCATAAAAAAACCCGACCCGAACTACCACATAAAAATGGCTCAGCAACATAACATCGCTGGCAAAACTATAGGGTTTTTTACATCACCGAGGCCAGCCACTTTGGTGATACATACATCCGTCCACCACTTTACCCGGGCCTCCTTTCTAATAATATATATATTTGTGAGGGATTCAGCATCCAGAGCAGGTTTCAGGCCTGGGCCCTTTCCCCAGACAGAGACAGTGACACACTGAGTAAAAATTCAGATCCAGGGTGTGCCTGGCTTTATGTATAAGATAAATGGAAACAAAACAACGGCCTTAACTTCAGGCATAAACAAACCTGCTCGCTGAGCACTAACTACACACAAGACGTCCTTTAAAATATACCCGGGACACATTCATTTACCCTTGGGAAAAACCAGCAAAAAAAATAAATTAACAAAGGCCCCTCACAAGTGGCAAACCCGCAGCCCCGACAGGGCCGCAAAACTCAAGCTTTTAAAAGGCCTACACCACCTCACCTGGAGCGTGGGGTGGCCCCCCCCACCTGTCTTTTACCACTCCAGAAAAAAAGCCCGGACAAACGGGCGGAACCGCTTAATTTCTAAACGGGCAGTAATTTCTGACACAACCCAAAAAATCGGGTTTTCCCCACCAAACCCAGCCCAAAGGGCCCCTCCCGGGGAAAACACACTGCCCCAAAAAATTTTCCCAAGGCCGCATTAGGGCACATTTTTTGGGAAACATAAACCTTTCCCCCCACCACTCCGCCCCTGTCCCGCCACAATATATATATAAAATATATTAAAATAAATATATTTAAAAATTTTTTTAAAATTCCCAAAACCTCATGGCTAGAAAGCCCCACTTGTTGAAAATGAGGACTTTTCCCCTACATTTTTTTTTAAATTTAAGTTTAAAAAATCCCCCCTACCCTTTTAAAAAAAAGAGTTTTTATAAAACCCGTATGCAATTTTTTGCCTTCTTTTTGGGAAAAAAACCCCCGCGTAGCCAATTTTAAAATTTTAAGCCTTTTCCCCCGGAGAGGGGCGTTTTAAAAATCCCCCCGGGCATAATAATTTTTAATTTACAAAATTTTTTTTTTTCACACACGGCCGAAATTTGGATAAAGGACACATCACAATACTTGATTTACCGGTTGAAAAATCTTTTTGCAAACCCCCGGTCCTTACTAGTTTTCTTCATGTAAAAAGTTCCCGCTTCCTACCCAAGGGAAAAGCGACATCTTGGCCATTCCCCCCCAAAGGTTTTTGGGCCCGGTTTTTTTAGCCGGTTATTTTTTTCAAAAACCGCCAAAAACCTCCGAAAAAAAGACACAATTGGCTCTATGCCCAAAAACCTTTCAGCAGCCCCCCCCTGCACAAAGGGTTTTTGGGCCCTCCCACTGTTTTTTCCCGCCGGGGGCCCCCCCAGAAAACATTTTTAGAAAACCCAATCTTCCCGTCCCCGGGTTTCCCGCCCGGGAAAAGTGCTTCCCAAATGGGAGGGGGGGGGGCATTTCCCCCGCTCAAACGCGGAGAAAAGCTTTCCGCCCGGGGGCCGGGGACGGCCCCAAAACAGGGCAAAAAACCCGGGCCGCAAAACCCCCCGGTAAAATTTTTCCTTGGGAAATGGGGAAAGCCCCTTTTTCGACACAAAGGGGGTTGGAAGGGATTTAATTTTCCTTTCCATCTTTTCCCCATTTAATTTTTAACCCAAAAAATTATTTTTATGGGGACATCCAAAAAGGGCGAGCAGGTAAATAAATTTAAATTTTGCCCTTTTTGGGGAAAAAAAAAGGCATTTTACAACCCCGTTAAAACTTTTTTAATATTAAAACTAAACAAAAACCCCCAAACTTTTGAAAGGGCTTTTAAAAACTAAAAAATAAAACTCCCAAAGGAAAATCAGTTTTGGCTGACCTCCCCGTTTTTTACTTTTATAAACCCCAAAATTAGGGGGCCCCTTTCCCAAAAATAATTTGCCTAAAATTTGACCCTGGTTTTTGGGCCCTCCTCTTCCCCCCAAAAATTTTTTTCTTTTTTAAATTTTGGTATTAAAGGGGAAACCCTTGGGTTATAAACCCTTTCCCCCTTTAAATTTTGTTCCCCTCAAGTGGGGAAAACGTTTTTTCCTTTTAAACAAAAATTTATCTCAAAAAATTTTTGGAAAGGATGGATTGTTAATTTTAAAATCAATACCAACCAAAAAGGGAAAAAGGAGAAACTTTTGGGATTATGACAAACCCCATGGGGCATATTTTGGGTTTTAAAAAACCGCCTCCCCAACAAAGTTTTAAATCGTCTGAAAAGTATTTCCCCAAGTGCCACCCAGCTTTCCCCAAATTTGGGAAAAACAATATGGGCCCCGTTATGTGGGAACTGGGGCCCTTTTTTTGCAAGCCAAGCATCATTCCCAAAATTTAAAACCCGGGTCTTTGCAAAATTTTTGGTTTTAAAACATTCCAATAATACCCAAGAAACCCAAATTTTTCCCCTCCATATTTTTTTTTATGGCCGCTAACATGTTTTTTAATCCGAGGCTGGGAAAAACCCTGTCCTTCACCAAATTTTAAAAAAATGGCAAAAAACATTATCTTGAAAGGGATAAACTTGAAACAATCAGAACCAAAGAAACGCAAACAACAACCTTTTTTAAAAAATGGGAAAAATGTATTTGCCATTTTTATTCCCTCAAAAAAAAACAAAGACCCCTCCCATAGGGGGAAGCACAAAAAAAAATTAAATTGGTTCCCCAGAAAAATTGGGGGCCCGTGGCCTTTAAAAATTTAAAAAAAAAGAAAAATTTTTGGAAATTTTTTTTTTTTACAGAAATTAAAAAAATAACCAAAAAATTTAAAAAAATTTTGGGATTGGGCCAATCGAAACAAAATTTTTTGAATACTGAAAAAACACCCTAAAATTTTTAAAAACAAAAATGAACCCCTTAAAACAAAAAATCCACAAACCCGGCGCAAAATTTTTTGGGGTTTTTCCAGTAAAATTTTAGGGACGGGGAAAGGGCACCATTTAAAAAGGGACATCCTGTCCTGCAAAATAAAAGCCCCTTTAAAACTTTTTGGGTCTTGGGGTAACGGGGAGGGAAAACCGAGCATGACAAAATAAAAACACTTGCCCCCCAACGATTTAATTTTTAATTAACATTTTATTGAAAAAAACACACTGTTTTTATAAATTTGGGGTTTTGATCTTTCAGTGTTTGTAGGGTTTTTTCAGCTTTTTTTTTGACCAAAGTAATTTAAAAATTTTTTTTGGGGAATGCTTTAAATTTTAATTCCCCCCCCCAAAATACATTTATTGAAGTTTTAAGGGGCATAACATAGGCCCGTACCCTTTCGGCCTCCTTTTCCCTTTTCTGTGCGCCTCCAGCTGGGGGGGCACAAACACTTCGCTTGTTCCAACTCAGCTTTTGATAGCTGCTTTCGATTAATACATTTTTTGTGGAGCACTGACGGGCTGGAGGAAAGGTGGGACTAAAAGGGCGCACATAGGGGTAATGCTCTTTTGGGCAAACAAATGTTTTTTTATTTTTTATTTCTGACACAATCAGCAAAACCACAAGATATACCAAAAAAATGCCGATAGATGAAGACTCCAAAGAGGGGGGAATGATGGAGAGGAGGCATTAATGTTTTTCCCTTCCAATTAAAATTTGTAAAACACCATTTTCGTACCCCCCCCCACCCCCCCCCCCCAAAACACTACTATGAAAATAGGCGCCTTAAAAACCTCTTCTGGAAACTGATAGGGGACCTGAAATTCAAATCTCTAAAGGGGGTTTCCAAAAAATGGGATCAGACCCTTACTTTTTTTGGGAATTTACAATTGAACACCATAGAGGTTGCAGGTGAGTAATACCCCTCTATTTACTGCAGCCCCGGGGGAAAGGACAATATGACAATGTGGCCCGGGGCCCCAAAGAATGTTTAAACCCAACAAAACATTTGAAAAAAAAGCATTTCCCTTTTTTCCACACTAATCCATTATAAACAGGTAAACTTGTTTCACTACGTAAATTTTTTCATGCTGAACCCTTTTCGCAATGCAAATTGATACAGAGGTGCAGTGACCATCATCGCTTTTTGACCCAAAACACAGGGGGCTCGCTGACCGGGGTTTAGACCCGCTGATAGACTACTGCGGGGGCGTTGCAAGGGCCTAAAACACCCGGGGGCTCGGGCCCTTTGGTTTTTTTCGGGGTGGGGCTGGGTTCACACACTTTTTTTCGCGCCTCATTGTGAACTTCGGATTTTTTTTTACAAGAAAACCTTCTTTCCTTCAAAAATTTTTCTGCACACCCCACCAGACCCCTCCCTCCTCCAGTCACTGTACATAAAAATCCCCAAATACAAATTTACTTTTTCAAAACTCTCACCTTCATAACAATACCCAAAAACAGTCACCAAAAACATCCACCACAATGGAGCAAATCACCAACAATATTGTTACTAAAAACCCTCCTACAAAACCCCAGACCCCAAACTTTTACTATTTTAAGGCTCAAATAATCCTGCCAACCGACTAAAAGCAACCCCCACATGTGACTATCCACTGACCACCCCCAAAGACATATTTTAACCCCATACAGGGCCCCAATAGTGTAAAACATTGTATGTGGGCCTGCAACATAAAGTGATTACACTGCAGTACATTATGACTCACGAGACTCTTTCTGTCACGTGGTTCACTTTCCCTTTTTCTCTCCACCCGGGTTCACCCCTCTGATTGTTTCCCGCCAATACCCCCGGGGTTTTTGGACACAAATTCTTAGAATCCTCAATTTTCCAGCAACTCCTTAATTATAGGAAAAGCATCCCCTCATTAGGTAAAAAAGGGTACTAACAGTATATGGGCCAAGGCAGAATATAGGGGCCACGGGGCGGGATATAGGGCCACAGGCGTATATAGGGCCCACAGGCAGTTAGGGGGCCAAAGGCATAAAAGGGGGGCACAGCATAAAAGGGCCACAGGGGGGTAAAAGGGGGGCCCTGGGGCATATAGGACCCCAGCAGTATATGGGGGCACAGGCATATTGGGGGCCACAAGAAGTAATAGGGACTGGGGCGAATATAGTCACGGGGCAGTATATGGGTCACTGAGGCAAATGGGGCCACGGGCAGGGATATGGGGGCCACAGCAGGATATGGGCCACGAGCAAAATTTGGGGGCCACAGGCAGGCATATGGGCACAGGCAGGATATGGAGGACACGGGCAGTATATGGGGCCACAGCAGGGATATGGGCCACGGCAGATAGGGGCCACGGGCAGTATAGGGGGGGCCCCAGGCAGGCAATAGGGCACGGGCTATTGGGGGGCCACAGGCGGGGATAGGGGGCCACGGGCGGGCATAAGGGCACCAAGCATATAGGGGGGCCACGGCAGGATTTGGGGCCACAGGCGGGGAAAGGGCCACAGGCCAAGGGGCCACGCAGCATTATGGGGGCACGGGCAAAAATGGGGGCACTGAGACAGGAAAAAACCAAAAATAACAAAAAACAACTCCCCTTTAACCCCCCGCGACGCGCCCTCGGGCACTCCTGGGGCCCAAGCCTATGACCCTGTGGCCCCGGAAAGGGGCAGCCCCGGGAAATGAAAAATCAAAACCGACGCTGGGGCGAGGCCAGGGGGCCAGGGGCCCTCTGCTGGAGCCCCCGCGGCCCCGCTGTTGGGACCTGCGGGTCCGACATTTTCTGGGGGAGGGAGCGCTCGCCTCTGCCCCAAACCCTCAGCTATGGCGCCAGGGGACCACTTGCGCTAAGGCCAGTCTTTGCTCCAAGCCCAGGGCAGCGCCGGACCCGGGGAGCCGGAAAGGGGTTTTTTTAAATTTCGGGCCCGAGCCCGAATAAAACAGCCCTACGACCCCCTGCTACTTTTTCTTTTTGGCGGTGACCTGCTCCATTATTGTGTCTCAGTCTGCACACCTTGGTGGCCATCATTCATCTCTCACATCAATAGCACATGGTGCTCTGCTGTTTCCACATCACTTATTTACAATATTCCCATTTGTCCACTCATCAAGACTTCCCCACACACAGATAACTTTTTCCCAAAACTATGCATTTTTCAGAAATCCCACCACCATGCCGGAAGCCGATAAAAAACCCCTTTTTTTGCAACTCTGATAAATCGCCCTTTTCACTCATCACAACAACAAAGGATATGTGTGCCAACAGCCTATTGCACACCTTAAAACCCCCACCAATCTCTCATACTATCAGCAGGGGTCTTAAAAATACATGCCCAATTTCCCGTTTTTGGCGGGGGGGCCCGCTATTTGGGGGCCCCTTTCCCCCTCCCGGGAGTTGGCATCCTCCCGCCGCCAGTAGGGCGGGGTTCTTTTAAAAGGGCCCGGGACAGAGAGCGCAGGGCTATCTTGCGCCGCCCCGGCCGCTCCTAAAGGCGGGGGGAAACGCCCCACCCGCTTTACCCCCCATCTCGCTGTGCAGGGAGGGGGCAGGGGGGATCCTCCCCCCTCCCTCCCCCCCGTATGTTCCGCGCCGGTTTTGCCCGCACATACAGGCAGCGGGGAGGGGGAATGCGCCGCGCAGGGTGACCGCGGCTGCCTCACTTCCCCCTGCGCCCTGAGGAATCGTCCCCAGCGCCGGCTGCAGGAGCCTGGGAGGGAAGTGGATTTATTTTTTATTTTTTATTAAATGGGGGGCACTACCTGGGAACAATGGGGGGAACTACCTGGGAACAGAGGGGACATCTACCCGGCAACAGAGGGGGGACTACCGGGAACAATGGGGCACTACCTGGCAATAATGGGGACTACCTGGCAAAAAAGGGGCCCCTACCCGCAACAAAGGGGGGACACCTGCAACAAAGGGGGCACTACCGACAACAGAGGGCATCTCCCGGCAACAGAGGGGGAAAATCCCCGGGAACAAGGGGGGATCTACCCGGCAAAGAGGGGGCACACCTGGGAACAATGGGGGGACACCGGCAACAGAGGGGGGCATCTACCTGGGAACAAGGGACATCTACCGCAAAAATGGGGGCTCTACCTGGGGAACAAGGGGCATCTACCTGGCAACAAAGGGGCATCTACCTGGGAACAGAGGGGGGACTACCTGGCAAACAATGGGGGCACTACCTGGCAAAAAATGGGCACCTACCTGCAAAATGGGGCACCTACCGGCAACAAAGGGGCACCCCACCTGGCACAGGGGGGCATCTACTTTGGGTACAAGGGGCATCTACCTCCCTAAGGGGGACTACCTGCTTTTTGGGGGGTTTTAAAAACTTTTTCCAAAGCCTTATGCATTAGGTGGGGTGGGTGTGGGTTTTTTTAAGGGGGTACGCGCGCCGCCCACAGATCTCCTGCTTTTTTTTTTTCAAAAAATTGGGAACTAATGATTTAAAAAAATAGGGCCCCGGGGATAGCATGCAGTGGGGCCCCCCAAAAAACAAGACATCACACCAGGCCATGCCACCAGCCACACCCAAGCATACCACCAAATCAGGCTAACCACTGCCAAGCACATCAATACCATTGAGCCATTTACATCAGGACACCCCGTCAATGTCTTGTGGGGCAAACTACATTTTCAAGATTTAATTGGTGGGGAAAGGTACCCCTTCAGCTCGCCATGCTCCACCAGCCAAAAACCCCCCACAGTCAGTTAGCCGTTTAAAAATAAAAATTTAATAATAAAAATAAATCTTTATTTTATAGCCCAACAAAATTCCCAAACATTTAACAAATTCCAAGGGTAAAACTTACGGGTCATTACACTTTAAAAAATTACTTAAAAAAGGGAACAAAAGGGTGTGGGGCCCCTGTCTGGAGCTTCAATCTTTTTAGGGGTGTATGGGTGAAACAAACGGTAAAAAGGTGCCAATTTTAAAAATTGGCCCGGCCTTTTTTCAAAAATTAGGGGGGGGTTTTTACGGGTTTTAAACAGCAAATTCAAAGAAGAAAGAAGTCCAACCCAGGGTTTCCGGGGGCAAAAAGCCCCTGGTTTCCCGGGACTTTAATAAAACCACTAGGACCCCCTTGCACAGGGTAGGCCCCGGGTTTTTAACTCCCTAGTGTGCTAAAAGGGGTTTAATTTTAGCCCGTCTCTGCTAGGCCCTAAAAAAAATGAACTGTTTTCCTGTGTTTCATTTTAAACTGAATAAATTTTCCTTTTTGGCGGGGATCAAAAATATATAAAATCTTCTAACTGCATTTACATGACATTGTGCTGTGGAGGTTATAAATGTTACTGTGGCTGGGGCCCGGGATTTTACGGGGAAAACCTTTTAAAAATTTGGGCTTTTGGCCAAAACCTTATATGTCAAGATGATGAAGAATCTGCTATCATATTTATAGAGTGGGCATACTATGATATTTTTCTTTTCAATTTTTCAATGGTTTTTCTCTTTTTATTTTGGGGGAAAGGGTCCCTTTAAAAACCCATGTATACAAGTCCTTTTTTAAAAATGTTAACTTTTTTTTGCCCGTGATGTAAAGGGAAAAAAAGGGTTAAAACCTTCCCCCAAAAAATGTGATCAGATAACATTCAAGAATCTAGAATTATAAGACATCTTCTCCAAGGAAAATTTGGAAGAAAAGGGCCTTTTATGTATGAAAAACTGCCCAGAAGTAAGACAGACCGGGGCCGACGGGGGGGCGGACCCTTTAAAAGGGAGGCCCCACTTGACCCGGGCGCCCGGCAGTGGGGCGAGGTAAAGGGGGCGGAGCTAAGGGCCCGCGGCAGGTGGGAGGAGCCGGAATATAAAGGCCCCGGCCCCGCCCCTGAAATTCGGCGTTATGGAGGATTTTTCAAACCCTGTCCCAAACCCAACTTTCTTGCCTGTGAGGAAAATGCCCAAAATGTGGGGGGCTGGGAGGAGTGCTGGCGCAGCTGGGGGCCCAACCCCGGGAAACCCGAGGCCCAGCCTGGCTTCCATGGACCAGGTAGGGGCGCCCCGGGGGGGGGGGGGGATTTTTCGGCTCCGTTGCTGCTGCGGGGGGAGGCCTTTTGCCTTTCCGGGTGTGGGCTCTGGGCCGGGGGCTTTTTCCAGGGGGGGGGACTGGGCCCTCCCCGGAGCCCCCTTACCCCCTGATGAAAACCCCCCGCGGGTTCCCGCAAAAGCCATAGGAGCCCCCTCCGGGACCCTCCAGGCGGAACCGCCGTTCGTCGGGGCGGCCCTCCCGGCTCGGCCGGGGAGGAATCCATTTTAAGCGGGTGGAAACCCACCCGGGAGGGACAGGGGGGGCCGTTGCCCCAGCTCTGGGGTGGCGTCAGCTGTGGCTCCTGTTCGATACGTGGATTAAGCGGCGGGGGCCTTCTTGGCGGGATCCGATGGGGGGGGCCCCCCCGGGGGATTGCCGGCGGGAGGAGGATCTGGGGACTTCGCAGCGGGTGGTGTTTTCCCGCTCCAAACCCGTCGGCGCTAAAGACTGGGGGGGAAAGCTGGTTCGGGAGTCAGGGAACCAGGGATATCGATCGGGGGCCCCCTTGGGGCCCCCTTTCCCCGAGGGAATGGGGGTGAGGGGTTTTGGTCGGGGGGTTCATCTATTCCCGGAGATCGACGGCCTTCTGGGGTTTTGGGCATCCCAGGAGGAGTCACCAACGCCCCGGAGCCAGGCGACCGTTAAAGGGGTCGGGGAGCCCCGGCGGCGGGAAAAAACAGCTCCCGTGGGAGCCTGGTGAGTCGTCTTCTATGTGTGTTTTTGTCAACCGTCGGGGTTTTTCGGGCACAGGGTTTTGGCGATGGAGGTTTTGCCGACGGGGGGGGGGGGTTTTCCCCACGTGGCCCGGGGGTTGGCCCGGGGGTTTAAGGGATTTATTTTGGGGGGTTTTTTAAGGGGCGACCCAATCCGTGGGCCCGTCTCCGGGAACGGCATTGGGGGGTTTGGGAGGGGGGAATTCTTTGAGAGGTTCCCCCTTAAACCCCCTCCATGGGGGGGAAGGAGCTGGGAGGGGGAAAATACACAGGGTTTAAAAGGGGTTTACTGTCCGGTGCAAAACGAACAATTTTCCCCCATTGGGTTCGTTTAGATGATAAGGGGAAAAGGGGGGGTCTACGTATGGGTTTTTTAGGGGGCCGTTTGGTGCACATCTAAAGAAGGGGTTAAGGAAAAGATAATTTGGGAATTTGAGTAAGTCGAGTTTTTTTCCCTCCTCCCTCTTGAAAAAATTTAAGGAAAAAAAGGGAAAAGAAAGTAAAAAGGAGGAGGAGGAAAAAACGGAGGGGGGGTTTATTTTCCCCAGACCTTTTCAAAATTTGGCTTCAGGCGTTCGCCCAAAAATTTTGGGGGGGTTTATTGGAGAAAAAAACCCCGGGCACTGTTTGGCCCTTGTTTCGCTAAAATTTTGGGCTTTCCCCTAGGTGGGAAAACGAGGGTTTTTTGGGGGAGGGTGGCTCCGCTACGACGAACAATTTTTTCAGCGGAAAGCGGTGCGACCTTTTAATTTTGATGGGATATAAGGACAAACGGGTTTTTTTTGGAGTTATGGGGGCCCCACGCGTTATGTTCAGCCCTTTCAAGGGGACCCGGTTGGGGTCCGGGCAGCAAAGGGGGGAAAACCGGGGGTTTTTGGGGGCGGGTTTCCAAAGGGGGGTTTAAGGCCCCGGGATCTGCTGGCAAAAAAACGACAAAACCCGTGTTCGTTTTGGGCAGGCTGCCGCCCTTTTAAACTTCCTGCTCCGTGTGCAGTGCAGAACCCCAATGGGGCGTCCCAGTGCATGGAAAAGGGAAAGGGGGAAAAGGAGCAAATTGCTTTCAGGGGAGTGACGCCGGGGAACCCCCACAGCGATGGACCGTAACCCAAATAGGTAAACCCCCCTCGGTCGGCCCCCGGCATTATTAAGAAGGGGTTTTGCGAGGGGGTTTTGTAATTTCCCCCCCTTGCCCCATGTAGTTTCCTTTCTCTAAAAGGAAAACAAAGGGCGGGACGGGTAACGCTGGGGGGGTTAGGGGTAAATTGGGTAAGGAGGTTACATTAGGGGAGGATGGCAGGCCCATTTGGATCCCTTGCCGGGTTTTTCCCGATTTTGGTGGGGTTCCCCCTTTCGGGGGGGTGGGCCCAAAGAAGGAAAACCCCAAAAAAATTTTTTGGTTGATTCTTTTTTTATCATTTCCCAGGGGGGTTTTTATCAAAGCGGTTTTGACCCCCCAACTCTGTTCGGTTTGGGTTTTTTAAATTCTTTCGATGCAGCGCTCCCCTGGGTTAGGAAGTTTAAAAAGGGCCCCGGGGCTTTTCATGGGCCAAGAAGGATATCGAAACCGCCTTTCGGCGTTTACCCGGGGGGCATCCCCGGTTTGTGCGCGGGCATTAGGTTGTTTTTTTGGGGGGGGGGTTTTAATTTTTGGGGGTCGGTGTTTAAACCCATGGGGTTTTTCAAAAATCTTGCTTTTTTTCTTTGAAGCATTTTGTTCTTTTCTGGAAGGGTTGGGAAGGGGCGTCGGGGGTAACCTCGATCCCTCCACTAAATTTGGGATTTTTTATGGCTTGGGCCCCGCGGATTCAGGGTTTGCGGGGTCGCTGGTTTTGGGAAACAATTTCAATTTGGGGAGGGGGCATTTTCCCGGGTCCCAAATTGGCCCCTGAAAAAAAACCCGGGGGGCCCTATTTCGGCTTTTAATTTTTTTGGGCATTAGGGTTGATTCCTTGCTCCTTGGGGAAAGTTGCTTTTCCAGAGGACAAGCTGGGGTATGAGGGCCCGGGGGATAGGGGGAAAATCCCGGGAAAACAAGAGGTAATGTTAGGGACTTACAGTCCCTTTTTGGGGAAGCTGAATTTTTCCCTGGGCCCCAATTATGCCCCGGGGCGGTTTTTTTTTGGCTTGGCCCCCCCCCGGGGTCCCCCCCCCCCCCGGGGTTTAAGGCCCCCCCCCCCCCCCCCCCCGGGTGTCGGAGGGGTTTTAAGCCCCCCCCCCCCCCCCCCAAAGGGGTTTGATTCCCCCCCCCCCCCCCCCTTTTTGGCCCCCAAATGGGCCCCCCCCCCCGGTCCCCCCCCCCCCCCCCCCCTTTATTCCCCCCCCCCCGTATTGGGGCCCCTCCCAAACCCCCCCTTTTAAAAGTCCCCCCCCCCCCCCCCGGCCCCCCCCCCCCCGGGGGGGGTGGGGGTTCCCCCCCCCCCGGGCCCCCCCCCCTCCCCGGGGTTGGGCCCCCCGGGGCCCTTCCCCCCCCCCGTCCCCCCCCCCCCCCCGGGCCCCCCCCCGGCCCCCCCCGGGCCCCCCCCCCCCCCCCCGGCCCCCTGCCCCCCCCCGCCCCCCCCCCCCCCGGGCCCCCCCCCCCCGTGTCCCCGGGGGGTATTTTAATTTGGCCGGGGGGAAACGGGGGGGAACCCCCAAAAAACCAAAAGGGGGGGAAAAAGGAAAAAAAATTTTTAAATTTTTAAAGGGGGTTTTTTTTTGGGAACTTATTTTGGGTTTTTAATCGGTCCCTTTTTTCCCCTCCAAACCCTTTTTTTTAACCTTCGGGCGGGGGGTTTTGGGTTGGTATTCCCCAAAGGGGTTTTGGGGTGGGCCTTTTGGCCGGTTTTGGGTTTAGGCCGGGGGGGCATTTACCCAAAAGGGGTTAAAAATTTGAAAAATGGCCGATGCTTTTAAAACTTCGGGTTTTTCAGTCGGGCGGGTTTTTTTTCCCCCCAACCCCCGGCCATCCGGCAAAAAGGGGACGAAGGGGGGGGGGATTTTGGTGTGGGCCCCCGGCCCGGGAACCCCCGGGGGGGGACCCCCTTGGTTTCGATTCCACAAACCGGGGTGGTCCCTATCGTCACTAGCAAAAAGGGAAACCCGGGGGCCGCCCACAGAAACGGCAGGTTGGGGGTTGGACAAAAGGGGGCCCGTGCGACAGATAGGTCGATGGGAATCCGATCGTTACCGGGTTTTAAAATCCCCCCTCAACCCCGGTTTCCGTTGTGAGGGGGGGTGGAGGGAAAGTCTTTCGGGGTTGCGAATAAAAAAGCCCCAAAAAGGGGGGGGAGTGTTTAATTCTGCTTTTGGATTATGTTCTGTTCTGGGTTTTAAAATTTTTTTTACAGGGCTTTTCCCGGTTTGGATTTTTCGGACATTCATTCGTTTCATTGGGGTGCCCAGGAGGCACTGGGCCCCCGAGTGGTCGTCGGGTTGGTTTTCCCCGAAGAAAGGGCGCAACTTTTCAGGGAAATTGGCAAGCCCCTTGGGGGTTTGGGGTTTTGGGTCAAAATTCCCGTTGGCTTTCAGTGTCCCCGTGGGCTGGGAATCGGCCACCCCCCCATTTTGTGGTTTCCACATTGGGGGAACGACCTTTTGGGATTTCGACCATTTTCGGGTTTTTTATCCCGGGACCGCACATGATTTGTTCGTTTTTGGTCGTGTTTCCCCGAATGACGACGGGGTTTTGGGCGGATTAAATATCTAGGGGGTCCCTTTGGGGGCTTTCGGAAACTCTCCCCGGGATTAACCCGGGGAAAAATCAAGGAGAAAGGGGGTTTGGCTTTCCCTTTGTGGTTAGGGGAAAGGGGGGTTTTTTTGGGCGGCATAGGGAGTTAAGCTTGGGGGGAAAGGGAAATTTTGGGGTCGGGAAAGGAGTTCACCTGGGTTTCCATTGGCCGGATCTTTGGTTACGGCAATTTGTGTTTGGAAACGAGAGAAACCTTGGGGCTGGGGGGGGGTTCCCCGCTGTAAGGGGGTCACGTGCGTTGCCGTGGCGGGTTTTGGGGTCCCTTGGAAAGGGGGGAAAAATTTTGTGGGGGAGTCAGGCCCTTTTTTCCCCTTTGGGTCCCAGTGGTTGATTTACCAGGGTGGCAACGTTTGGGGGCCCCCCAGGGGGATATTTCCCTTTGGGGGCGCAAGAATGGTTAGCCGCCAGAGGTGGCTTTTTGGTGCCCTGAAGGGGGTGTTGACGGCTGGGGGGAATGGCTGAAGAGGGAAAGGGGGGAGGAGTTTTTTCCATCCCCCGGTTGGGTTTGGGGAAAAACCCTACTCCAAGGACCTCAGCCCCAAGGGTTTTGTTTGGGAATTAAATGTCGATAGGGGTTTTGGGGGAAGGATAATGGGAAATGGGTTTTTTTGGGTTTTTTGATACCCCTTGTTTTTTTTTAAAGGAAATTTTTGTTACTTGTTTGTTATTAAAAATGGCTGCCCGTGGGGCCCGTTTACCAAACCCTTTTTCCCCAGTGTCTTCTTTGGGAAAGGGGGAAATCAAGTGGGTGTGGGTTTTTTTTGGGCAAAAGATACCAGAGTTTGGGGCTGCCCCAGGGTAAAAGTCTCTAATTTCTTTTTTGGAACAAAACAGAGGCCAGCTTTTATTTTTTTAAACTGTTTTTTTCCCCCTGGAAAATTTAAAAAAAAAAGCTTTTTGATTGGGTTTTTGATGTGATTTTCCCTTTCATTTTAAATTTTTTTTTTCCCCTTTAAATTGGGGGATAAAAGGGGTTTTATTTTTCTTTCCCAAAATTTAAAGATTTCCAACCTTTGTAGCAGAAGGGGCGATCCTGCTATAAGCCTTTACATTGCTTATTTTACCACCCCCATCCCCGGATCCTGTTTTCCCCTCTGTTTTTCCTCTTCCAGTGGAAAAATGGGTGGCCCCCCATCCCCCAAACTAAAGTGTTTGCTCGGCACTTAAATTTGGGGCTTTTTAATTCCCTTTTCATTGGGAGATTGGAAAATGATTGATTGTTCTGGATTTTAGATTTGCTTCTCCATTACTGGTACCCAATTTTTCTCCCCTTTTTTTTCCATTTTGTTTTTGGTTTAACCCCTTTGGTTTTTTTCCCATATAAAATTCATTTTTCTTCTAGGGTTAAGCTTGTGCCCAAATTTTTCCCCAAAAAAGGTCACAGAAAATCCGTTTGAAACGGGTTTGATGACTTTGCAAAAATGGGCTATTTCCCGGCCCTATTTACGCGGTTTTTTAGCGTTTTTTCATTAAAAAACCCCTTTAAAAACCCGCCCTTTTCCACAAAAGTATCGCATAAAATTTCCTTTAATCTTAATCATTCTGTTTTTTTTCTTTGGTTTTCTAAACACCGTTTTACCCTCATTAAGGAACCTTTTAGGACTCCTTTTAGGGCCCATTTTACAACCTTTTCTGCTAGGCACAAATACAGTTTCCTCTGCCGTAAGAATGGGGGTTTTCCCGTCCCTCAAACCTTCCAAATTTCCCCAGCCAAACTGAACCCTTTTTTTAAAAAAGCTTGGACCCCATCTTCCAGTCCAAGAGATCAAGATTAACCCCCCTTTGGTTTAGTTAATATGAACCCTTTAATTTGTTTTGCCCCTTCCCTTACTGGGAAACCGGAAATCATAGGAAAGGGCCCCCTTTTGCTGCCCCAAAACTTATTCCCAAAGAAAGGGGCAATAAAGGGAAAAATGGAATACAATTGCTAAACTTCCGTTTCCCCTTTTGAAGGATCCATCAATCCCAAATTTTTAACAAAATTTTGGGGTTAATTTGGTTTGACCAGGGAAATCATTCTCAAATTGGTTCCCTACTTGGGTCATCCCTGGACGGTCCAAACCCTTTTACCAAAAATCCAGTCATTTTTGGATGTTTTGGGTTCAAAATACAAAAGATAAATTTTCCCGCCTCCAATTACCCTCTTTTAAAGTTCCCATATTTTACCTAATAAAGGTCCCTTTGGGATTCCTTGGAACCCCGGTCAAAGGGGAAAACCAAAAAAACCCGCCCATCTGTTTGGGGGATGCTGTTTTATTTCCCAAAAATCTTTTCACTCGAAATTTTTCCTCTAAATTTTTTCTTTTTTTGTTTTATTCCTGTTCTTGCAAGGGTTCTGCCCCTTTTTTTTCTGGGCCCCTGTGGGTTGGGAAAACTTTCTTGGGAATTTTTTTTTCCTTGGTTTTGTTTGTAGTTCTGTGTTAAAGCCCGCCAAAACCCCTTTTTAAAAAATGGGGAGCCTTTCTTTTTGCCCTTTTCCCCAAATTTCCTGGGCATAAAACAATTCTCAAAAATTGGTTAAAAAAAGTAAAACAAATTGTTGCCCCCAAAAACAAAAAGTAGGGTTTTCATTCAGAGCCCTTTTCAAAAGGAAACCCCTTCCCTTTTTTTTTTGTGTAAATTAAAAAACATTTATCTTTCTTCTCAGAATTTATGTCTGGACATGTCCCGGAAAGGCTTCTCCATCACCATACGTTAGAAGCTCCAGGACACTAATGTGTGAGGAAGGAGCCAGGATGCCGGAGGCAAAAAGAGCAGAACAGGAGTCTGAGATCCCCCCTCTATAGGCGCTCCCCTCAACCTGTGAAAAGGGCCGTTGAAACCCTTTTCCCTAATTTATACTGGCCCTAATTTAAAACCTGTTCTGCTAACACCCCGGGCCCTGAAGGTGGCAGAGAGAATATTTCAGGACTCCCGCCTTCTGATCACTCCAGAACATCAACCCTTCTTATTGCTGATGGTTTCTTTGACTGGGTTGACGACTTGTAGTTGTAGTGAGTTATGGTTGTGCTGACTGCAGGATCCCCTTTTAAGGTTTTAAAAAATGTTTTTGTCAATATGGGGGTGTTTTTAAAATCATTGTAACGGCCAGAGAGGTGGATCCCCTGGACCCCCCCCCAACCGGATTTGTAACAGCCACCCAAGGGAGCGGAACTAAAACGGGCCCAGTTTTTCACCAAGGGCCCCAACCCCGGTCCCCTAACCCCCGGGACGACTTGGCAGCCCCAGGTGCAAAGAAGGAAACCCAAAATTTTAACACGAGAAACATTGGGCGAGGACAAAGGGGGAAAAGCCGTCAGGGGGAGGGAGGAAGGGTTAAATCAAGAAACATAGGCGAGGTCGGAAAAAACGGAAAGAGGAGTTTTACGAGAAAAAGGGTTTCTTTAAGGCTCAGGAGCCAAAAAAGATCCAGCGGGAAGTGCGTGCCAAAAACAATAACACTCACCCGGGGGCTTTATTAGGTTAAAACCCTGCTAGTAAGGGTTTTTGGGCCCCCTTTTTTCCTTCAGAACTGCCTCAATTCTTCCCTGGGCATAGATTCAAAAAAGGGGTTGCCCAAAGATGCCCCAATTGGTACCAATGGGCCCCCAAAAAGTGGCCCCAAAAAATATTCCCCCCCCACCATGACACCACCACCCCCCCAGCCTGAAAAATTGATACAAGGGGGATGGGTTTCCCTGCTTTCAGTTGTTGACGCCAAAATCTGACCCTACCCTCCCAATTTGCAGCAGAAACGAGACTCATCAAAACCCCCGGCAACGTTTTTTTTCCAAATTTCTTAAATGTCCAATTTCATGAGCTTGGGGAAATTGGGGGCCCCCAGTTTTTCCCCCTTTTTACTGAAAAGGGTGGCACCCGGTGTGGTTTCCTTTCCCGCTGTAGCCCCTCTGCCTCAAAATTCGCCCCTACCCTTTCGTTAGAGATGCTCTTTTTGCCTACCTTGGCTGTAACGGGGGGCCCAAATTTATTCCCCTGTTGCCTTTCTTCACTGAAACCCGTCTGCCCCTTCCCTTTTACCTCTGGCATCAAAAAGGCATTTTCCCCCCCCACAGGACGCCGCCACTGGATTTTTTTTTTCTTTTTTGGAAACCCTTCTATGTAAAAAAATAGAGATTTGTGCCCCTGAAAACCCAAGGGATCAGCAGTTTCTGAAATTCTCAGAAACCCGCCCTTCTGGCCCCAACAACCATGGGGCCCCCTTCAGAGGCACTCAAAAACACCTTTCTTCCCCATTAAATGATCTCGGGTTTTAACTGCCCGGGAGGGTTTGGGCCCAAAGTTTTCCCCCGCCTAAAAAGCACTGGGTTTTCCGCCTTTTGATTGGCGGGTTAAAATTAAAGTGGTTTTTCCCCAGCAGGTTTCCAAAAGGGGTTTCCTTAATTTGTGGGCCCCCCGGTTTTATTGTAAATTTTCCCAATTTTTCCCGCCGCGCTGGCCCCTTTTAAAAGAAAATTTAAACCCCGCACCGACCACAGGGGAAAACAAAACGGGACGGGGGCCCGGTTCCAAGGGAAGCGGGGTGCACCTGGGGATGTCCCCCCGGCCAGAGGCCCGGGACCCAAAACCCCGGGAAGGGTCCCTTTTTGGGAAAACCCCGGGTGGCCCCCCTCTGGGGGCCGGGGCCGCGGGCCACTCGTGAAAAATATTTTTGTCCCTTCCCTTTTTTTTTTTCAGGGGTTTTTTCACCCCTGAAAGAAAGGGGGAGTCGGAAAACACAAAACTTTTCAGAATGGGTTACTTCCGAGCCCTTACCCTTTTCAAGTCCCAAGCCCCCCGGGGGGTTTTGCCATTGGGGATTTAGGGAAACCCGGTTTAAAAATTTAAAAAATTTCTTTTTTGCTTTAAAAGTTTAATTTACGATCCCCCAAAATTTTTTCACAAATTTTTCCTCCCTTTTCGGCAAAATTTTTTATATTTTTGGAAATAAATGCTGGGGGTTTTGGGGGGGTTTTGGGAAAGGGGTACAAATGCTTTTTGGGAAAAGCGATTTTGGGTGGGTTTCCCAATGTCGCATTTTTGAAAAAACCCCTTGGGCCCTTTCGGGGTTTTTTGAAATTCACCATATTTGGTTGGGCCCCTAATAATAGTGTCCCTTAATTTTTGGGGTTTTTTTGGGGCCCCCCCGTGTTTTCACCCGTTTTTTGATTTTTCCGTAAAATTTTTTTTGGGAAAAAGGAGCTTTGAATTTTTTTTTTAATTTTTAAAAGCATTCGCCGTGCGGGATAAATGACAGGATAACTTTACTATTCGGGTCGGTACAATTACAATGATATTAATTTTATACAGTTTTTGATACTTTGTTACTTTTACTTAATACAGTTAGAGTAATAGGTTATAAGTATGGTTCTCTGGAGGATACAGCATACTCTTTGTTAGGGCACACATCTACGGGCATTTGAACCAGGGCATTAAATCAGCAGAAAAAGGATGGTCATTACTCATGCAAACAAGTACAGCTGAAAAATAGGCCAAGGTCAGGTCAAGCAGCAAACAGACATAGGTGGTACACAGGCTGGGGTCAGGGCAGGCAGCAAACAAGCATAGCTGATATAGAGTCCAAGGTTAGGAAGCAAACAAGCATAGCTGATATACAGTCCAAAGCCAGGGCAAACAGCTGTCAAAAAAGTATAATCCACTAATGAAGCCAAGGTCAAAGCCAGAAAATCAGTCATGGCAGTGGTGCAATGTTCTTGGTGTTACTTGCACACTGCAAGTGACTCCACCACTATATTTTTCTGCAGCAAAAATATATTTTTCCATGATGTTTCTTCCAAATTCTCCCTCATCCTTTATTAAGGACCTGCCCTTATCTAACAAAGCTGTACTTGGCATTTATCTGAGAATCTTATGGGCTGCAGTACTCACAAGAACATATGGTTGGAGATGATACAGCTGATTTAGAGCCACCTTACTTAAAGAGAACCT
The DNA here is from genome assembly GCA_025379985.1 of Phyllomedusa bahiana. Classification (NCBI taxonomy): domain Eukaryota; kingdom Metazoa; phylum Chordata; class Amphibia; order Anura; family Hylidae; genus Phyllomedusa; species Phyllomedusa bahiana. The sequence goes on from JAODAL010003155.1 coordinate 51,094, forward strand.
GTCACTTAGGTTATGTTGCCCTTTCTGAGGACAGCACAAACTAGTGACAGACCTGCTGTTTCCAGCGCTGTGTCTCTTATTCTGGAAGATGCAGGAGTTTCAGAGCATTTAAAGGGGTTTGCCCCTTTACAAAGATCATATCTCAGGTGATGGGGACAGTAAAAATAAGCACTTTTGCAATTGGTTTGCATTGACTAAATCACGTAGTATAGCAGAGATAAGCTAATCTGTGCATCTATAGCTATTTCTGCAGCAGGTGGGCAGGCTGACTGATATGTCATTCAGCCTGTTCGGACATGCTCCCTGGATGGGAAACGCCCTCCGTGCTGTGATTGGCTGCCTGCACTCTGTGCTTACTCCCCTCTGAGCTGTGGAAAATGAAAGTGAAATGAACTGCCTGTAAAGACTGTGTCTGTATAATAAAGGCTGTCTCAGCTCCTCAATGCCCCTTCTCCCAGTAATGACTCTATGTAAAGGATCTGGGAAATTACTGAGTCTACAGCTGTTAGATTCACGCTCCCCTCTTTTAACACAGCCTTATAAAGTCTGCGCTACCTACTGTCTGATAACAAGGAGGAAAGGGGGCAGCGTGCCTTTCTCACATTTGTTTCATCAGTTCAGGCTGTATGTAGAACTGCTTACAGCAAAGCAGGTGTTCTGCTTACAAGCAGCTTGTGCAGCCTAATAGGGAGGTGACAGCTCTGCAGATATGAGAACACCGCAGGAAGTCTGCAGAGCTGTGACATCCTCTCCCTTCAATTTTTCATACACAATGATGTCACAAGTCTTCAGTACAAGAAGGCACGTCTGCTGGGAGGAGAGACACACCTACTGGGAGCAGAGACTCGCCCCTGGATTTGAAGCTGTAACAGACAGAAACAGCTCAAGTCTGCGACAGCTTGTAATGATAAAACCCCTTTAATGCTCAGAAGTGGCAGGCCGCACTGCCAGAGAGGAGTGTAAAAGATAAGAATGCTATAGTGGCAACCCTAACTGTGTCCGCCCATACCACCCTTACCAGAGTTCTGTTATATTGTGGGGAGAGGTGTGGTGTGGGACATGTGGCGCACTGGCGATAATTAATTGACACGACAACTGTTCTGGGAGTGATGAGGCATTTACTCTCGTCCTTAGCGGCTGTTGCAGTACATACAGAGCACTCGTATCCCGGCACCCAGCAGCTTCTCTCTCTCCTGTCACTGTCTCGTCTCCTTTGTCACCAACTGCAGCTTCCCCCTCTGCAACAGCTGACACCCCTTCTCCTTAGCTAAGCTCTGCCCCTCGAGCTTGTTGATTGGTAGCCCAGCTTCTCTTGACTGACAGCACACTAAATACAAAGGCCCAAACTGCCTGCCTGAACTATTAACTGTTGCCATAACCAGGCGATCTTACTCCCTGGTTTTCTCTGGCAACCCATTACTGTTAACAACCCAACACAAGTATAACCCCTTAGAAGGGTCCACTTAATTCATGAACAGGCGCGAGTGCCACCATTCGTAACTAGCCCCTCTACTCAATTGTTTATTCACAGCTATCTACATATTCAAAGTAATAGGTTGAATCACCTGTGAGTGAGCAGGGCTAGCTGTGGTTGGGTGGGGCTAACACCTGCTCATAAATAATTTGGACTCCACTCTGGCAGAGCAGGCTGCAAACTGCCAGATTTGAGCATTCAATGCACTGAAACTGCTGCATCTTACAGAATAAGGGATACAGCGCTGGAAACAGCTTGTGCTGTCCCCAGCAAGGGTGGCATAACCTATGTGACAGGTTCCCTTTAATGTACTGCAGACGTTAGCTGTTACTGCCGCAGACCCTTTGTGAGGTGGGAAATTTGGAAAAATTTCCCTTTGAAAGGTTACATGCCCCCCAGAAGAGGGTTGCCCTGAGCACGGGGGGAAGGGGGTTGCACCCATCTGTTTTTTTGGGAAGACTTTATTTCCTGATTTCCCTTTTTTTCATTTTCATTGATGCATAGGTTTTGGCTGCAGGTGGTGGTGATGGTTTTTTCAGCCAAAGGGTTATTCCCCCAAACCCTTTTTATAAATATTATTATTTAAAGTTTTTTTGGTTCAGTTGGTGGCGGGGGTTTTATTAGCCTAATTTTGTCAGCCCTTAGTTCTTTTTTTACCCTGTTTTGAAGATTTTGGGGTTAATCAATACCAATCCCCTTTTGATGCGTCGAACTGTCAATCGGCCATAGTCCGGGCCCTTTTTGGTTTGTAAAAATTAGATTAAGGATTTTCCTCCAGCCCCTGATGCAGGCATTTGGGCTTGTTTTTAAAAAATTTAAATAAATAATGGGTTAAAATCAACATAAAGAAGATAATAAATAGAAATTTCTCAAAATAAACATTTAAAATTTGTCTCCTCTCTTTCCCAATGGTTGCCGCACATTATTATCTTTTGAAGTTACCAAAAAAGAGTGACTGAATACTGTACTTGTTTTGGCAGTCACATGTGTCTTCTGTATGTTCCTAAATTTTTTAAAGGATTTTTCAAAACCGGGAAAATAAGGAAAAATCCCCACTTCCAGGGAAAATATTTAAGGGGTTGCCCTCATTTACTTAAAATTCACCCAAACCTCAGCCCCGTTTTCCCTTGGGTTTTCATTTTGATTTAAGGGGGGGTTTTTTTAACTAGGCTGCAGTAGAACCCCAATCGTAGTATAGAAACCCATGCTGGCAGCCTATAATGAGAAATCGAACAAGGTCTGTAGCTATGGGACCTGAGGAGCTAAGCAGCCCACAAAAAGAGGGGAAATCTGGGAAATTTAAGCTGGGAAAACTGTTAATGGACAAATTTTGATTTTTTTTTGGGCAAGATCTTTAACATAAAAATTTAATTTCCTTGTTTTTGGGGAAAACCCCCTTTTTTAAATGCTTGGGGGTTAACAGGGTTGCAGGGTGCCGGGGTTGGGGTCCCTCAGACAAAAATGTAAATTTGGGGGAACATAAAAAAATCAAGTATATCCCCGCAAAAAATTTTTCCCTAAAAAAACAACCTTTATTATAAAAAATATTTTTCCCTCAAGTTTCCCCCTTTAAAAACAAATACAAAGTGAAATAAGCGACCGCCCCAAATTCGTTCTGATCCAAACCATATGGAATACAAATTTTTGATCTCGTTTTACAATTTTTTATTTGTATTTAAGAAATTTTGGGAGAAATATATTTTGATAATAAAGGTTTTTAAATTTTTAGGCCCTTTTTGGGTTTGGTATATACTTGTTTTGGTAGTGAGGGTTTTATTATAACCACACTTAAAAATTTAACTTTTTGGGGGTGTGCTGAGAAACTTCAAATTGTTTTAAATTTGGGGGGAACAGACGCATTTTCGGGATTACTCCCAGTTTAAACAGGGCAACCCAAGCCAAGTCCCCCCTTAAATGATCCCCCTGCTGGGGGGTCGTGTCTGTTTATGCTGGGCACAGTCCCGGGTTTGTTCAAATTTTTTTAAAAGGGAATTTTGTCGGTGGGGAAATAATTTGGCGTTTGCCCCGGCAAAAAGGGGGCCCCCCTTCCTATGCCAAACCTTTTTTTTATTTCCCATTGTTTTCACCCAACTTTTGTACCCCGGGTTTCCCAGAGCCATAACTTTATTTTTTTTTCTACACGCTGTTTTGGGGACAATTTTGCATTTGCAAATGAGGTCAATAAATTACTACTGCGGCGACACCCATGTCCTTATCTCCATTCAAGCATTGCTGTCTTCCCATTTACTTCTGCTGGCAGCAGTTGCATCGTTACACTTGCAGAAGTAACATACTACTGCCTGACATTACACAATCCAAAAGGGCCAAAACCAAAGAGGACAACTAAAATTTTCATTTTTGAAATTTGTTTGGGAAAAACTGTATGTTATTATTTAAAAAGATTTTCCCCTTTTAAAAAAAATGATGTGTTTTGGGGGCCGAGGGGTTTGTAAAAATAAAAAACACCTAACACTTACCTTTGCCCCTTTCTCGCGCCCAGCAAGAGTCCTGAGATCTGCCCTCTTTTGTTTTGGGTTTCGAGCTTTTGGGGGGCAATCCCCCAAAGAAGTGAAAAGAAAGGATCGCCAGGAACTCCAGCAGCGATGTATCTGGTTTTTTTTGTTTGTTTTTTTATCTTTGGACCACAATGCAGTATATTTTTTTTTTTTTACAATGGACAACCCCCCTTTTTAAACCCTGGGGAACCCTTTTTCAGAAGAAAAAACCCCAAGAAAACTTTTTAATGAAATTTTTTTCACTATAATTTTAGGGAAATTTAATTTAATTTCATTTTAAACCCCCCCTTTCCCAAAAATTTTGGGGAAGTTGCCATGTTTTTCAAATGTGGTGAAAAGTTCCTGGAAATAGAGGTATGGGGGTACGTCCAGGAGATCTGCTTGTGAGCCCCCCCAATGATCGGGCACTTGTAACCAGTTTATATTACATTTTGCCCTTAAATGTGCTATCAGTCCAAAGTGGAGCTTACTCCGGTTATGACCGATTACTCTCTTGGATGTTGTCAACTGCAACTGTGCATCTAATGAGAATGACAGAGGGTGGGAGCTGACCGTTCGCGGGGTGCCGATAGCTTCCATGACAAGCTGGAAGCCTAACGGGGGGCACGGGAGGGAAAGGGGGAATTTATTGTTTCTAATACAATACAATACAGTCATGTACTGGGATTGTTTATACACGATTTAAAATTGTCAAATCCCCCCTTTTGGTAAAAAAAATTTAAAAAAATGAAATTTTAAAGTTAAAAAAAAAATAATTTTAAAAAACAATAACCCTAAATTGGGGTTTGGTTTTAAAAAATTTTTTTATTTCTTGTTATTTATGTTATATTTTCACTATTTATATTTTTTCATCCATGTTTCTCCTAAAATGTTCTTTTAGGAAACTTGGGAAAACAAATGGGAGGGCATGTCAGAAAAGAAAGGGACCTCCCCACCCCGTTTTTTTAAAGGGGTTATTTTAAATGGTCATATTTCACCTGAATGATAGAAACCCGTCCAAAAAAACTGGCAAATGGGGCCCAAACCTTTTCATAGAAAAATTGATGTGTCTAATTGAGGGTCAAACTTAAATTTTGGCAAATAGCTATTATTGCTAGCATATTTGATGAAATTTCTTTAGGGGCCCAAAAAGAAGTGAGTGCCCGCCGTTTTAATGCGGGGCCCGTTTTTTGGGGGTACAACAGTTTTATTTTTTATAGTTTAAAAGGGCGTTAAACAAATTTTTTTGGCACAAAATACACCAAAAACATGGTACATTTTCCCGTGGATACCCGCTAAACAGAAAGGGGAAAATATTTTTTTGTGGTGTTCCTCTTTTCATAAACCATAGTGAAAAAAAAATTTTAAAAAATAATTTTTATATGGGTTTTTTTCTTCTTTTCCCCATGGTACAAAACAGCTCTGTAAAGGTGTTCTCATCAGCAAAAAAAATGGGGGATTCCGGGGGGTTTCAAAAAATCTACAATCCACCTCTCCCTCCTTTTTTCAAAACGGGAAACCCGTGGGGTGAGACGGGAGAAGTCCCATCAGAGGGACCAGCGCACCCTTTTCAGCACCGTTTTTACAACCGCTTGTTTCCTTTTGCTTTAGCTAAACCTTTTTTGGGGTGTCTCCCTCTGGTGGCTAAGAGTGGGGAAAAAATTTAAAAAAAAAAAAATTATAAATTTTTTTAAAATTTACGACCCAAAAAAAATGGAAGGGAAAAAAAATACCAAAAAAAGTGGGGCAAAAATTTAACACAAATTTATCCCCCAAAAAAATTTTTTGGGGGGACAACAAATTTCCTTTAACCATTAAGTTATCTACGTTCTTTCCAATGGATCCCTTTTCCTGAGCTTTGGGCGTTTTGCGTCATTTTACCCCCACAAAATTTTATCCTGGGGAATCCTTCTTTTGAAGGGCCCTAGTTTCCTTAGCTTGAAATTTGCCCCCCCCCATCACCCCATTTTTTATAATTTCTTTTACCCTATTTGTCCCCGTTTTTGTTATTTCCCACCCCCCTTCTGTTAGTCACAGGTCTCCCTTCCTTGCTGCTTTCCCCTACATCTCTTCAGGCTCTGTTTTAGGATCTCCCCAAATCCAACCCCCCCTCCCCAATTTTCCCCCTCCCCTTTTTCCCATCCCGATCTGGCTTCCTTCTTAGATGGTGTATGTGTCACTACATCTCATGTACATTTTTTGTGCTTTTCCAGATACCCTAGGCAGAAACATCGTACTGCCACCTGGACTACCTAAACTGCATTACACTTATAACTTGAACTACTTTATGCAATGTCCTCTGTTTACTGAGGACTTTGCTTCTAGAAACAGTGTGTGCTTCCTTTACTATCACTACTGATTTTCCAATTTTGATCTTGGTTGGATTAATGTACTATGCTTTTTTGACTGTTGCTTGCCCTGACACTGGCCTGTTTATAGACTATTCTTATTTGAAACCTGCCCTGACTCTGACCTGTTTACTGACTAAACTTGTTTGCTGCCTTTCATGAATATGGTAGTGAATTTTTAACTTCCCTCTGATTTGATACCTTAGCTCAACCACTCTTCCAAAGTAGATTATTGTAGTCAGAATCCTCCTTGAACTGTAAAATGTAATAATGGGGTAACTTTAAGTGGCCTGCTATAGAGAAGGGTAGGATTCAGCATTATCTATTTGCTCCACCTCTCATGTGCCATCGGGGTGGTGTCCTCCATTGTATTTTTTCCTGCTATGATGTTCCTCCTCCTGTCCTAATGGCTTCTCTAGCCTCTGCTCACCTCTGTTGAGTGCAGGCTCCTATTATCTTGTGCTTTGCACATTCTACCAATCAGGCTGCCAGGCAGAGGAACAGCAGGGCAGTACCAGCCCCTTACATGATCAATTACAGATTAAACTTCTTTTAGTGATGCAGTATCTCTTGAAAGGTGAATACCTGCAGTCTGCCTGGTCATATACCTGAAAAGCTGCTGGGCTTTAAGGGACTGGTAACTGGCTCTAATTTGGTGCTTATATCCCCCTTCGGCTACTTAGGAGAATGCAATTTTTCAGGGAACCATTTGTGCTGCTTCTTCTCATCTGATTGAAGAGAGGTCTACCGAGCTTACACTGGTGAGCTGTCTCTTAAAGGGTCAATATATTTACACATATTTACACATAGCATAGCTTGCCTTTGTTACTGACTTTGCTCTATGCCTTACATTCCCTTTTATCTCCAAAGCAGTGCAAGAGTATAAGATCAATCTAAAAGAAGAATTGCTCTACACAGATGACCATTGCATATCACATAATTGGTGAATTAAAAATGAAGGACATTTCATAGTAACAACCAAGAACATAGGACACAGATGCCTACTCAACCACATTTGACTTTGAGGATTTCCAAAAATAGTCCCCAAGCCACCAACTTAATTTGAATTCTGCTTCCAGCTATCTCTACCATTAAAAAAGCTGGAAAATTTTCTTTCAGAGTTTACATCTCTCCCATAACCTACAGGCAATATGGATGGCAGTGAGTAGCAGCTATTGGGAATGCTATTACTTCTCCCTTCCTCGAGAGAGAAAAAATCCAACTTATTTATCTATATATTTTCATTTTTTGTACCTTTCACACACATTTTCTGTATGTGTTAAGAAGACAGGCAACCAAGTAAATGAATTGGGAGCTGGCGGAAAACTTCAGACCTGGAGATACCTCCAGCATCTCAGGAGGCAACTGTACAACCAGAAGCCTGGACCAACTGGTTTAACAAGACAAGTCACGGCAGCATTAAAAGGTATTATGCCGTTAACAAGGCTGATATCTTAGGCTGAAAACTAAACTACCTGAACTTTGAGCCTACAAAACATCTAATAATAATTATGATGATAAAAAAGAACTGGGCGGATGTCTTAGCCGGAAAAGACCACCTGCAACCATTACATGTACAGTAAAGAAAGTTAAAAAAGGAGTATCAGGTACCAAAGACAACTATAGCAGATGAGGTACAGACCACTGATCCATTGTCAAGTACACATTCTTGTAAGGCAATCTTCTAACTTGTCAACTCACAAAGTCCACAATAGTAACATTAAGGACTGCAATGTGCCAGGATGCATTAAAGTGACTGTGAAAAAGCTGTATAACCCCCTACCATACGTTTCTGTAGGTACTACAGCGCATAAGATGCTTAGATAAATGCTTTCTTAGACGAGCAAGGGTCCATCGTGAGGGAGGGAGGAGAATTTATGAGTTACACCTTTACCTAAGATGTCATTTTTCCAAAACTAAAAATATAGTTTTGTTGTAGAAATATGCAGTGGTGAAGTCACCTGCAATGTGCAAGCATCATCATATTTCACTGCTGCTGTGATTTTACAGTTTTTACCTTGGCTTAAATAATGGGCTATGTGTTTTTCACTGCCACCTTCCCTGACCTCAGACTGCTTCCTGCCCAGACACTGGCTTGTTTAGGGTAGCTTGTCTGCTACCTGCCTTGGCCCTGGCCTGTGTACTGACCATGATTACTTACTGCCTGTCATGACCCTGGCCTTTTTTACAGACTTTATTTATTTGCTGCCTGCCATGAATATGGTGATGACTATTCCTTTGCCTCCTGATTTAGTACTTGAGCTCAACCACACTTCCACATTGGAGTAATATGGCCAAAAGCCCGCTTTGGCTGAGAAGTCAATGTGGGGATGACTGTAACTAGCCTGCATGTTTAACTACAGTTACAGGAAAGGATAGGATTTAGGGTTATCTGTTTGCTCCACCTATTACTTGAGATGCTCTTAGGATGGCGTCCTCCAATGTGGTACCCCACTCCATTTTTCCTGCTATATTGTACTTCCTTCAGTCCTAAAGGCTCCTCTAACCACTGCCCATCCTCCTGCTGGCTCCTTCCCACCCTGTGCTCTGAACACTATGCCAATCACACTGCTAGGCAGAAGAACAGTAGAGTAGTACCAGCCCCTTACGTCAAACACATATCTAAATCACCTATAGTGGTGTACTGTCTCTTGAAGGATGCATAGCCCGAGAACTGCCTTCTATCTGGTCACATTCTAGGGAAAGCTGCTGAACTGTAAGTTGGCTTAGGTTGACCCTTTTATAAACCGTCTTCTCCTCCAAATTAATGCTAAGATAACTATATTAGAAATAAAGATCAGGGCATCCTTTCCCGCTTACAGTATTACAGCTGTTGGAGGAGACTTCCTCATCTCTGGAGCCCTTTGTGACTAGAGAAGTCCATGATGCGATCAATGGGAGGATGTCATTTCTCAGGAACCCTTCCATGCTGCCTCTTCCCAGCTGATCAAACAGAAATCTACAAAACTTAAGTGGGTGTACTGTATTTTAAAGGGCATATGGGATAGCTTGATACTGTAAATTACATAGTGCTGGGCCTTACATTCCCCTTTATCTTATAAGCAGTACAAAGTATTATAACTTTCTTGCGCCAAAAACCATTGCAAATCATAATAACAAACTGTTTAATAAAATATGAAGAAATGGAGGCATTGCCAAACAGACCCCTTCTCATATGTTCCTGCGAATACTGCAGCCCATAATATCCTATGAGACATGTTAGGCAGGGCTTTGTTAGATGAGCACAGGTACTTTATGGGGGATGTGGGAGAATTTGTGAGGTATATCTTTACCAGAGAAGCAGCATAACTGGGGGTATGGTGAATACAAAAGTGTATTAATTCCTCCATCAAAAGAAGTGCAACGTCTCGACCTATAATCAGGTCTTTGTCAAACATACAGAAAATTGCAGTGGTTGAGTCACTTGCAGTGTGCCCATAACATCATATTGTACTGCTGCCATGACTGATTTTCCGTTTTTGACCTTTGCTTGATCAATGGACAATGCTTTTATGACTGCCCTGTTCTTAGACTGTATATTGACTTTGCTTGTTTGCTGCCTGCCCTGACTTCAGCCTGTTTAAGGACCATGCTTGTTTACTGCCCGCCATGATCCTTTCCTGTGTAACAACTCTGCTTGTGCCCCATCATATGCCAGCTTATTTTTAGGCAGATGGGAAGGTAGATTTTGGAAAGGCAACATGACAGGTTATTATTAGGTTAAGGTTTATTGACAATTTTTTTTTTTTTTTATTTGTCAGGGATATTACACAGAGCTACAACCATTATTATACATGCTAATGATAATGATCTAAAGATTCCCTTTACCCACAGTATCAGGATTCCACAGAAATCTTCGGAATGTTTGGATATTTAAACCCAAGTTGACAACATTTGTAAAATTAGGACTAATGTCTTGTGAAAGGAAACATCTGTCAGTGTGTTGCAAAAGGCCTCTTCTTTGCATCCAAGGAATACTATCCATTAAATCCCTGTGGGCCAATTAGACGAATTTAAACACATTCATGGATAGCGGCACGCTGCAAACTCTAAGAGACAAACACTAAACATATGAATTGCTTCAAAATTCATCCCTGCTATATATAATACAAAAATCCGAGGCTCTTAGCATACATTTTTAATTAAAACTTTGATCACCTATCCACCAATGATAAGGTGGTCTTGGTTCAGATGTGAACTATTCTAAGGCTATGTTAAAACGGCTTAAAATGGGACGTATTTCAGTCTGTAATTACACGCCGGAGTGTGCAAATTACGGCTGGGATACGTCCCAGTCATTACGGTAATCCACAGTTCTCATAGAGAACTATGGATTACGTCTCCTCTCCCCACTCGGCGAATCCGTCGCGGGGGGAGAAAAGTGACATGTGAATTACTAGCGGCGTATACGCGCCGCTGGTAATGAAAGTCTATGGGCCGGCGAGGTGCCGGCCCCCCGCTCCCGTCCACACGGCGTAATTACGCCCCGCAATTAAGCCGTGTGAACATAGCCTAAATCATAACTCTCTGTATGGGCATGACAGTCCCAGCTATACATTGTTCTGATTAAAAATAACCTGAATGGATGGGTGGAGTACATGGAAACTTAAACTCTATCAGTTCTCTATGTATAAAACACTAAAACGTAACTTTTATTATGTATAACTCTTAACCTCTATACACACTATTTAAAAACCTGATTTCTAACCTCACCATTTAACCCTTTCTAATTCTGAAGGAAGGAATAGCTCCTTTTCCATTAGTAAGTCTGGTGGAACCCCCCCTACCAACAGACTTGATAATAGAAAAGGAGCTATTCCTTCCTTCAGAAGTAGAAGGGTTAAATGGTGAGGTTAGAAATCAGGTTTTTAAATAGTGTGTATAGAGGTTAAGAGTTATACATAATAAAAGTTACGTTTTAGTCTTTTATAGATAGAGAACTGATAGAGTTTAAGTTTGCCTATGGCAAAATAGTAAATATAGTGATCAGAAGTCACTCTCTGTTCTCTTGTGAGATTCCCTTTTTTTGAGACTATTTGACGAGTACATGGAAAGGCACCAAGAGAGGTGAGATTTAGAATAGTTCCACCAAAATCATAATGGTGGATGGAGCCTCACAGTTTGATAAAACTCAGATTTTGGTGTTTATTACATATAGCAGAGATGCATTTTAAAGTAATTCCTATATTCAGTGTTTGTCTCTTGGCATTTGCAGAGTGCTGCAGTCAGTATGCACCTGCACCATTTATTTTGGGAGGTGCTGACCCTTTTTTGGCTTTTTGAATTGGACAAATTTGGGATATCAAATATAATGTTGAGCAACAAGCTGCCATCCCTTAGACTACATTTTAATTACATGGATAAAAGAATTTTAATGTGATGAGTGGCTAAAATCGTGCTAAAAGAACTGATCATGCTTGACTTCTTACTCCCGAGAGGCTGAAACCCAACTTTGAAACGGTGTGCTTTGTTACTGATTATAATTTACAATGAAAAACTTGCAGGAATTTTTTTTTAATTATGGCCAATTCTTTCTATTGATCATGATTTGAGGGTACATCTATCCACACAACCACAATATATTATTATGACTGTCCATCAGGAAAGGGTTAAAGCACTGTGAACTGCAGCGCTTTGGGGCTTAGCACAGGGCGAGATGATCTGCCAGGGTAAGCACAGTTCTGATGATAGATATTCGCTCTGCAGATGTTTCTGGTGAAGTGCTGGGTCTGCAACATTTTTTGCATTTAGAAGAGAACTAATTTTTCTGTTATGTCTGGTTAAACCCTCCCCAACATCTGACATACATCTTGGCCCACCACAGACTACATAGGTGCTTGCCACATGCTGTTTGATTGTCACAGCAGATTGGGGCTTTATGAGGATGCTCAGGTCTGCCATGTTACTATGTTTATAACAACCTACCAGAGGCAGAATGTGGTAAATTTACACTACACTGCAATACATTAGTCCTTTCCAGTAAAATTATTATGTGCTGTGACGTTAGTTTCGACTTCTGTTGAGAACACAGACATTGTCCTTGGATGATAGGTAATTCTAAAACTCATCGTTTAGATTAGTTCTTTAACCTAATGCCTTGACTGTTTATGAGAGACTAGGGCAACTCTTCCTGAGAAACTACAAGCCTCATCATTTGCTGCCAGCATTATAAACTACCAATTATTAGTGCAGGGCACATGGCTTAGAGATATGAAAATATACGCTCCCTTTACAAAGACCGTCTTCTGGTTCATAAAGACAGCTAGTAAATTTACAGCAACATCTGTAATGACTCGTGATGCCATTGGTTGGACATTGTTTAATGACTAAGAGCTAAATGTACCCATGTTAATCCTCCACTAAATAATGATCTATCACAATATGATACCTAAAAAATATTTGTATGTAAGCAACTCTCCAGACGGGAAGAAAGCTATCCCTGTAGTGCAACCTGTTGGTGGTAGCTTTTCCATAAGTTAAAAGGATTGTCTTATCTCAAAGTTTCATAGGATGCATGAATGAAATAATGCTGCTTTGCTCTGTCACTTCCTGGTCAAGCTGTCTGTAATTAGCATATGAGCTCCATGTATTCAGACTTCTCTGTTTATTAGTCTAGATTAGCTAAATTACCTTCTCTGAGGTCCTGAGAAGCTTCTCAGCTAATGTAAACAGTAGAGTTAATTAGTCTTTTGTCTGAAAGATCAGATAACACACAAGCTCTCACACTGTGACCTGTGTGATGATGTCAATCCCTGCTATCAGATAGAACAAACAGCAGGGGAGAAAAGAGTACACAGGTTGGTCACTAGGGGAACCAGAGAGCGCCAGGAAGGTGATAAAATCACTTGTAGCTACTAATCAAAAAAAGATGAACAACGTAATATATTTGGAAAACATCTTCATTTAGTGTTCCCTACATTTTGAAAGCTATTCTTTGTAGTGAAACAACCCCTTTACGTTCAACCTATTTAAGAGCATGAAACATGACTGGGGATTCATTTAAAGCTTTTTAATGGGATGGAATTGCCTAACAGGAAAGTTGCTGAAAAAATATATGGCACTAGAGGATCAGTTTTCTTCTATCGGTAGGAGAATTTATTTACATATCCCATTTTCCCAAGGAGCATTGCCTGGCCTTTAAAGGGGTTTGCTCACCATGCTGTTTCCACAGTCACAGGCAGCTTCAGAGTCACACCTCCTGGTAAACCAGTGGGTGGTTCAGCAGTGATTGGCATATCAGCATTGCTTTTCTAGCTATTCCTGTTACAGTGACATGAGTGGAGAAGATTTATAATCTGTAGTGCACAAGGCTACAAAGCTCTGAGGGAGACATGTATGGAATTAGGTGCATCGAATTGCATTTTCAAATCTATTTTTCAGTGTCAAATGCACCTGAATGTATGGAACTGGTTTCTGTGCATTCATAAATGGTGTCTAAAGTTCATTTCGCCTCTCCTGTGTGTTTTCCGCATTATTGCCGTATTATTTGCCGCATAAGTAATGCATCAAACATGTATAAAGGCTATAGATATGCTGGAAATAAAAGAAAAGTCATTAGAATAGCATGTCAGTGAATATAAACTATGGTACTGATCCTGCTTGGTGGACCACAGGCCCCAGCAATACCTGTGCTTTGCTGGCTCTTGCGGGATGTCGAAGAAAGGGTGAGAGCAACAAAAATAAATTTCAAATTTAATGTAGTAAAAATTAAAAATGTAAGAAAATTGAACAAGCTCATCAGTGGGTTATTTAATGTAAAATTAGTTTTAGATTTTATTAATTTTAAATACATTTTATAGGAGATATTTTTTATATTTTTGGGATATTATATATTTTTATATTAATTTTATGTGATCACATTTTTTATTACATTTAAATAATTTAATTTTTATATAGTTTGATAATTATAATAAATTACTTTTTATTATTGCACTGGTGTAAGTTGAGAAATATTGGACATTTTTTTCCCTAATAGCAAATCTAGCTCCACTTCGATTCCTGTGGCTCAGGCAGACCACATTGAAATAGGTCTGCCTGTTCCAGCAGTAATGCATCTAGTTTTGCCGAACCACATTCAGATATGTGTCTAATAGTACGAGTGTGGTACGACACGCCCCCAGAACACCCCCTCATGTTAGGTGCATTAAAAAGTATCGTGTCTTACGAACAATGCGCCTAACACATTCATTAGGCGGATTAGACATCGTAGCCTGCTCACTTTGACACATTTTACTCCAGAAAAGGGGGAAAAAACCGATCATACATGTCTCCTTAAGTGTTAAAACTTGTCATTAACTGAGGTGAACAAGCTCTTATGCTAGAGATAACACTCAGCAGGGAGTGACTGACTGACAGCAACTTTTGGAACAATCAGATTAGAGAGAGCAGGGGAAGGTGGTCTGTTACCAAGACAAACTTGTGTACACTAAAAGTAGATACAATCTTCTTTATCTTCTGAACAAAGCAAAATCAAAACAGCAATGTATTTGTTAATAGTATTTACTTTTCCCTTCATGTTGAAAGCTCTCAACATTTTGATATGATCAAGTATTTTTAGAATTTATTCATCAGTATATAGTTAGGCTGTGCCACCCAGGGCTATCTCTGTATTACTTTAATCTCAATTTAGTATACACCCTTTTTATTATTATTATTTATTTTATAGCACCATTTATTCCAGGACGCTGTACATTCAGGGGGTTACATACATAACTTAAGTCAAACATTTACAATAGTGACAATCTTTTGACTAACAACAGGTACAGAGGGAGGAGGGCCCTGCCCGCGAAGGTTACAATTAAAGGAAGGGGGAAAGAAACAGAAGGTGAGGGGAGATATGTTTGTGGGGTGTAGTGACAGCGGTGTTATTCTAGGTCATAGGAAATCCTGAAGGAGGTGGGCTTTCAGATTGCTTTTGAAGCTGGTGAAAGTTGGGGAGAGTGGGTTGAGGTGTTGGGGCAGCGGTTCAGAGTATGGGGGAGGCACGAGAAAAATTTCTTGGAGACGGTTGTGTGGGATGGTGACAAGGAGGAGAGTGGAGAAGAAGGTCCTGGAGGGGGGCGGAAAGTGCGTGAGGGGAGTATCTGGAGATTGAGCAGAGATGTTTTGGAGGGGGAGAGGTTATGGAGAGCCTTGTAGGTCAGGGTTAGTAACTTGAAATTAATGCGGGGGCAATGGGTAGCAGTGTAGGGATTGGCAGAGGGGAGAGGCAGAGGAGTAGCGAGGGAGAAGGTGGAAAAGACGGGCAGGAGTGAAAATGGATTGGAGGGGAGCGAGAGTTCTGGATGGGAAAGGCCAAAGGAAAGGATGTTGCAGTAGTGGGGAGGGGGAGTGACAAGGGCGTGGACAAGCATTTTTGTAGTGAAAGGGTTTAAGGGACTGAGGCGGATGCGAGAGATGTTTTTCAGGTGGGGGCAGGTGGATGGTAAGGGTTTGAATTTGGGGTTTGAAGGACAAAGCAGAGTGGGAGTGTTTATCCCAAGGCAGCGGACTTGCGGCACCGGTGGGAGTGTTAGAGCCATTGACTATGATAGAGACATCAGGTGGAGGGATGGAGTGGGACGGGTGAAGATAATGAATTCAGTTTTCTACATTAAGTTTTAGAGACGGGAGGAGAAGAAGGAGGATATGGATGATTGGCAGTCTGGGATCCTGGACAGTAGAGCGTTAATGTTGGGCCGGAGATGTAGAGTTGGGTGTAATCAGCATACAGGTGGTACTGGAAGCCATGTGATGCTATGAGCTGACCCAGACCAAGAGTGTAGTTAGAGAAAGAGTAGTGGGCCCAGGACTGACCCCTGGGGGAGTCCACAAGAGAGAGGGCGAAGGGAGGAGGTGGTGCGGAAGTGAGAGACACTGAATGTCGATCAGTGAGGTAACGGGGGAGATCCAAGAAAGGGCTGAGCCCGTGATGCTGGGGAGAGAGGATTTTATGAGGAGTGAGTGGACGACAGTGTCAAAGGCGGTGGACAGGTCTAAGAGGAGAAGCACAGAGTAGTGGCGTGAGGCTTTTGCAGTTAATAGGTCGTTGGTGACTTTGGTTAGGGCAGTTTCTGGGAGAGTGATTGGGATCGGAAACCAGATTGCAGTGGGTCAAGAAGAGAGTTTGGAGGACAGATGGGAGGACAGTTGAAAGTAGAACATGTTGTTCGAGGAGTTTCGAAGCAAATGGAAGCGTGAGATGGGCGATAGTTGGACACAGAGGGAGGGGTCAAGAGAAGGTTTCTTCAGGATGGGTGTGATGGTGGCATGCTTAAATGGTGAGGGACGATGCACAGGTTAGTGATAGGTTGAAGAGATGGGGTGAGAGCTGGGGAGTATAACAGTGAGGTTTTGGGATAAGGTGGGATGGGAGGGGATCAAGGTTACAGGTAGTGAGGTTGGATTTGGAGAGTAGAGAGGAGAGCATGTCATGAGTGACAGTAGAGAAGCAAGTTAGGGGGGAAGTGCAAGGTGGTGGCTGTGGGAACTGTGTGGGTAGGGGCTGGCGGTGGGGACTGTGCCGGATGGGTGGGGGATGGTGGGGACAGTGGAGTGATGCTTTCTTGATGAGGTTGGTCTTGTTAGAAAGTGTTTGGCAAAGTCATTCGCTGAAGGAGGGATGGGGGAGGAGGGGTTGGCGGGCGGACGGAGAGAAGCGAGTTGAAGGTTTTGAATTTGTTGTCTGGGGTTGTGGAACAGGGAGGATATGACAGTGACGAAGTAATCCTGTTTGGCTGAGGCGAGTGCAGACTTAAATGTGTGTAGTGATAGTTTGTATGAGGTGAAGTCGGTGGTGGAGCGGGTTTTCTTCCAGTGGCGTTCGGCAACTTCATTGTTTCTATCATTGCTCTGCTTTAGATACAATCCAATGACATGTTTAATGAATCAGAAATTTTGAGTCTATTTTTCCCTTACAATTTGTGCTCTGTTTATAGAGTATAATTCAGTCCTTTTATTTCTGTCATAGATAATGTCACAATGTACCCTCCAGTATGTTTCAGATGTATTAGCAAAGAAGGAATCCAGGCAGCACTTCCAAAATTTTTATCCACCCATGCAATGTTTCAGTTCAAACTCAAATCTTTAAAGGAGTTGTCTCACTATAGGCTTTCAGCCTACCTCAGTGTGTCTGGCAGCATAGGATTTTTGAATTCAGGGGCGTGCTTCTTGTCTGCCTCTTCTCCTCCCCCTCCACCCCTACCCTCAGCACACAGAAGCTCTCCTCCCCTGACTGCAGTAACTTCTATACAGCAGGGGGAGGGCAAGGGGGTTTGCTGCCAGAGTTTAACCCTGTGTATGCCTGCATAGGTCTGCTGCTCATGTGGATCAGCTGCACTGTGCTGCTGTGGCCCAGCTCTTGTGCTCCTCTCCACAGAGTCAGGAGACAGCAGGGAAAGGGCTGATCTATGAGTGGCTATGGAGCCAGTGGTCTCTGAAGCTGTGTATGCTAATAGCAGGCAGGGGGATGTAAGTGTTCTATACCCCCTGTTAGCATACCAAATCTCCACAGACAAACTCAAGCAAAACAAAACACAAACACTGCCTCCCATCAGAACAGACACAGGGCAGCTGTGAAGTGTGTTACTATAATCACAATGTGTCACTAATACAGCAGAGCAGGGAGGGCTATGAACCGTTCACATGCCCCCCCTGATCTCTTCTATTAGTTCTATTAGTATAGTCAAAGCTCCACAGACACATCATGATTATAGTAACACACTTCACTGCTGTCACATCATATTGACCACAGATTTAGCCTCAGTTTGCTCTCCTCAATCTGTATAGAGAGCAGGGAGGGAGCAGGCACACACAGGGTTTAAACCAGGGAAGCAAGCTATACAGACACAAAGATGCTGGGAGTAGAGCCCTCCCTCCCTTCCCCACAGAAGCATCACAAGTGGCCTCATAAATGTGTGGGAGGGGCTTTTGTATTTGAGAAGCTGAATGAGTCACCAGCACTGGCAGCCAGTGAGATAAAAATCAACAGGTCAGTGGCTATAGTGATTTGAGGAGCTGATGCACTCCTACTACCATGGATAACTCAAAATCAGTAGGACATTTGTAATGAACATATATTGCAAAGCTGCCTGTTTTTTAAAGATCTTTTAATTAAAACCCAATCATTGTAGCGAGACAACCCCTTTAACTACTGCTTGTCTTCAATCAATTTATATCAAGGAGGTAAAGTGTGTAGATCCCGCTCCAAATGAGATTGAAAACCCAAATCTTTATTTCCATATTATTAAAAACATAGTAATACCTGTGTCTGTTCCTGGCAGCTGTAATAAAGGGAGGGCTTTGATAAAACCATTAAGCAAATATTTACTTCCAGGAAACCAGTTTCCACAACTGGAAAATAATAAATTAAAGGGATTTTTCAAGACTTTTAAAAACCTCCCTGCCACCACCACTGTGCTAAAATAGAAAATTACCCCATATTTCCTCTCCCATCACCACTGTTCCAGCGCTGACAGAGCTCTAGTGTTCCCCCCAATCCCTCACTGATGATGTCACATTCATGGATCACATGATGCTGCAGCCACTGTACATGCAGGAATATGACAACAGATGTCAGTGATTGGCTGCAGCATCATGTGATCCATGAACGTGACATCAGGGAGGGACCGGGGGGAACACTGGAGCTCTTGAATGGTGCTGATAAGAGAGGTAGGTATGGGTTCATTTTCTATTTTAGCACAGTGGGAGGTGGTAGGGAGGTTTTTTAAAGTCTTGGAAAACCCCTTTAAATTATCTTATTGTTTTCATGGTACTACAAACTGACAGATGCAATGTCCTATAGGAACTGTACATACATTGAATGTCAATAGCGTAATTTAATATATCATGTTATTTCACTGGTCACATTGAGGTTTATTTCTATAGCAAAAGTCATAATTTCCAGACAGAAATTCCTGGGCCCGGTTTATAGAGGCCGAGGATGACAGGGTATCTGTGAGTGTGACTCATGGCCTGGATTTTTATACACTTCAAAGGAAGGACAGATGGGAGGTCAGTGTATCTAACCTCAACATTCCCCAATCACCCCCAATGGTTTAATTAAAGGACACCTACTATTAGGTATTCCTGGTCCTAATCTCTTGTCACCTCACTGTAATTCAGGGACAATAAATTACCCTAATGTAATGATGGGCAGTTCTTCATATCTGAACTGAAATTTTAAAGCTATAAAATATGGTTTCAACAAAGCAAAGTTGTTCACAGTGTGGGGGTTCCAAGTTTC
Source organism: Phyllomedusa bahiana (assembly GCA_025379985.1). Classification (NCBI taxonomy): domain Eukaryota; kingdom Metazoa; phylum Chordata; class Amphibia; order Anura; family Hylidae; genus Phyllomedusa; species Phyllomedusa bahiana. The sequence continues at coordinate 70,633 of JAODAL010003155.1, forward strand.
TCCCTGCCCCCTAGGAACAGACAAATCTCTGTATTGAAGGTGTTAAATGGTTTCTGTTACTTCTCCCTTTTATAACTGTTATTGTTTGTATGAATGTCATCTTAATTATTTTTATCTTTGCATTTTTATAAATACTGGAGCTTTTCTCTATTAAAGCTTAAAACCTGAATACATTTGGTCCTTGTATGCTCTAAAGAATCCATAGTCCTTGTTAGGGTATGTTCACACGGCTTATTTGGGCATGCATTTCGTCACGCATTTTGCCACATAATTCGCTTTATACGTGGCGAAATGCGCGCCGCAGTTACAGTAATCCATAGCTCTAATAGAGAGCTATGGATTACGCGTCATCCCCCCGCGCATACAATACTATCGTATTGCACGCACGGAGGGAGAATTGACATGTCAATTGTTCGCGGTGTGTAATCGGCAGCCCCCCGTGCTTTGGAAATACGCACTGATTAGCGCGTGCTTCCAAAACACCTGGCGTATTGCGGTGCGTACTATATGTGCTACAATACACCGTGTGAACATACCCTTAGGGTGTTTCACCTTGTGACTGATGAAAAGTAGTTTAAGGGCTTGTTCACACGGAGTTTTCACTCCGTGGTACAAGCGCTTTTTAGATGTGTCTTGGGGACCGACCGGACGGACCCAGAGACGGATCTAAACAATTAGCAGTGAGATTATCACTGAGGGCTATGAGGAACACGCAGCGGTGTTGACATGAGAGATCGCCGCTGCGGGTGTCCATAGTGCAGCTCGGGTCCGTCGTTGAAAGAATTTACATGCACGATCTCTCATGTGAACTCGGCTGCGTGTTCCTCATAGCCCGCAGTGATAATCTCACTGCTAATTGTTAGATCCGTCTCTGGGTCCGTCCTGTCGGTCCCAGAGACGGATCTAAAAAGCGCTTGTAACACAGAGTGAAAACTCCATGTGAACAAGCCCTAACCCTGTGAATGCCAGTGAGTGGTGTTTGTGGGTGACATAGACCTATCACTGAGAATTTGAAGGGTGGTGGCAGCATGTATTTTGGATGTATTGACTGTGTTGGGATGTGATTTATTCTCAATTTGCAACCTAGATGGAAGGTAAGTGCAAAATTGAGTGAAGATAGATTAACCCCTCACGTGCTGATGTGTGCGTAACAAATAGTTGAAAACATACAGTCAAAGCCTTGCTGGTTTATCAAATAACATTATAATTTTTAAGTGTTATCTATTGCAAAAACAGATAACCAGTATCCGAAAACTTAAATTCTCATATTGAATATTATTGTGATGCTATAACAGATCAGTTTTTCAGAGGATTCCTATGACTTATCATATGTGGTGTCAAAAATAACTACCCCATCAGTATTTCACATCCCTTAAAAAACTAAAAAATCAAGGAACATGTATAATTGCATCTTTATGTCCAAATATTATTCCTGTGTTGCATGTAGCCCAGGTAAGTATGCAGTATAGCAAACAAACAATGAAGCTATCAGTCAGTGTTTTTAAAGATTTTATCACACTCCTACCTTTAATATAAGTATAAACTGGGCCCAGGAAGATATGCATGAAAGGGATGATAAATGACAAGGATGGATGACATGCTGACATACTACAGATTATTTGCTCTTTGGTTGGACACAAATTTTTTATCTTAAGGAGAAGTTGGTCTTATAAAATAATATAACTTTTGTCTATAAAAAAGCTACCAAGCTACTAAGTAAGTGCCAGCCAAATCCTGGTGGAAAGCTTTCCAACGTCTGCAGGGATTAGGTAATAATTGGTGTTGGGCTATAATGTTCCTAATCTACTGAGATGATGGTGTCCTTATCCACACATAGGTTATGGTCCAGTCACTTCATGTGTATTCTGAGGATGAATGCTTCTTGTAAGCAGTGCCATTTTATCCATTGGGCACACTAGGCAGTTCCTGGGGGCAGTTCCCACAAGCATAGGGACCCTATGTGATGAATGTACAATATGTCCTGGGACTTTAGGGCATATGCTCTAGATCCCTGAGTCAACGCTACTTATTCAACTGTGTGTTCTTTTGACATGCAAACAGTTAAAAACCATGGTGGAGCAAGGAGCCATTGGCTGCTTGCTCTGTCAATTAGTCTTGTGGGCTTCTTACAAGACATCAGCAGGGTGTTCTGATATAGGTAGTGTGATGAGATTGGTGTGTTTTTGTGGTGCTTGAGTATGTTTTAATGTGTTGTATCTTTGGGGGCGTTTGGGTTTTTTTGGTTAGAGATAGCTGATATGGTGTTATGCTGAAGGCATGGCATGGTGTGATGTCAGGGCCGGGACAAGGCATTTTGGTGCCCTAGGCGAGTACAGCCAATGGCGCCCCCCCCCCCCTCCCTCTGCTCCCCAAAAATGGCGACCCCCCCCCACCCAATTCCTCTCACCCCTGCGCCTGGTCCTGTCAATTATTTTCTGGTATCCACATAGGCTCCCGTCCATCTCCTCAGCAGTCGCTGATACAATGGGAAATCTCAGCCTGACAAATTTGCTTTTTCAAAATCGCCTCCCTCGTATGACAGTGTAAACCCCTAAATAAACAGTCACCGAATTAATCCACCGATACAATGGAGCAAATCTACCAGATAATGATTGCTTACTAAAAATACTCCTACAAAACCATACCCTACACTATTCAATACCTAAGATCAAATAATCCTGCCAGACCCTGCCAAACACAACCCCCAAATGGACTTAGCTGCACACAGGCTCTGATTTCATTTACACCGCCACATACAGTGGCCCAAATAGTGGTAGATTATTAGTTGTATGTAGACGATCTTGACAGAAATATATGTGTTTACACTGCAGTTATACATTTCAGTGACTCACAGGAGACGTCTTTCTGATCAGCGTCGGTCACTGTCCCTTTTCTTCTCAATCCAGTCCACACTTCATGCTGTTTGCTCCTGGCCAATACTCGTCCCTGCAGATTTGGACACAAATATTTTAGAATCACTAACATTTCCAGCAATTTCCTTAATTATTGGTATATAAGTCACCCTCAAGTTATGTCAGGTATATAGATCTAGGGTCACTCTAAGGCAGGTATATAGACATAGGGTCACATCTCAGGGCAGGTTATATTGCTATAGGGGCTTCAGGCAGGTATATAGGGGCACACAGGCAGGTATATATAGCTATAGGGGCTCAGGCTGTATATAGCTAGGCGCTACAGGCAAGCTTTATAGGGCTACTAGGCAGGCAGTATGGGGCCACAGGCAGGCTTTATAGGGGCCACAGGCAGGCTTTCTTATGGGGGCCCCACAGGCTGGCTAAGGGGGTCACAGGCAGGCTTATGGGGGCCTCAGGCAGGATTATAGAGGCTAAAGGCAGGCTTATAGGAGGCAACAGGCAGGCTTATAGGCGGTTTCCAGGTAGGCTTATTGCGGCCACAGGCAGGATATGGGGGCCACTGGCAGGCTTTATAGGGGACACAGGCCGGCTTTATAGGGGCTACAGGCAGGCGTATGGGGGCCAACAGCAGGCTTATAGGGGCCTACAGGCAGGCTTATAGGGCCACAGGCAGGCTTTATAGGGGGCCACAGGCAGGCTTTTGTGGGCCACAGGCAGGCATATAGGGGGATGACAGGCAGGATATTGGGGCTACTGGCAGTGTGTATGGGGCCACAGGCAGTTATATAGGGGCAACAGGCAGGCTTATTGGGGCCAAAGGCAGGCATTTAGGGGCTACAGGCAGGCATATAGGGGCTACAGGCAGGTTTATAGGGGCTAACAGGCAGGCATTTAGGGGCTACAGGTAGGCTATATAGGGGCTACAGGCAGGCTTATGGGGGGCCACAGGCAGGCTTATGGGGGTCACAGGGCAGGTTATGGGGCCCACAGGCTGGGCTTTTTATAGAGGTACAGGCAGGCTTATAGGAGGGCCACAGGACAGGGTTATGGGGCCAAGGCAGGCTTTATAGGGGGCTACAGGTAGGCTTTATAGGGCCACAGGCAGGATATGGGGTCCACAGCGCAGCAGCGATGGGGGCCTCAGGCTGGCTTATGGGGGCCAACTCAAGGCATAGGCTATCTTATAGGGGCTACAGGGCAGGCGTATGATGGGGGCCACAGGCAGGTTATAGGGGCCCAACAGGCAGGCTTATAGGGCCACAGGCTGGCTTAGATAGGGGCCACAGGCAGGCTTATGGGGGACCACAAGGCAGGCATATAGGGGTATAGCGCAGGATTATAGGGGCTACAGGCAGGTGTCTGGGGACACAGGCAGTTATAGGGGCCACAGGCAGGCATATAGGGGCCACAGGCAGGCATATAGGGGCTACTGGCAGGCATTATAGGGCATACCGGCAGGCTTATAGGGCTATAGGAAGGAATTATAGGGGACTACCAGGCAGGCTTTAGGGGCTACAGGGCCAGGCTTATAGGGCTTACAGGCAGGCTTTAGGGGCTAAGGCAGGTTATAGGGCCACAGGCAGGGCATATAGGGCTACAGGCAGGCGTGTTTAATGGGGCTACAGGCAGGTTATAGGGGGGGCTTCAGGCAGGGATTTTTTAGGGGCCCACAGGCAGGCTTTATAGGGGCTACAGGCAGGCGTTTGGGGGCACTGGCAGGCCTTATAGGGGCCACAGGAGGCATTTATATAGGGGCTACAGGCAGGCGGTTATGGGGGTACAGGCAGGTTTATAGGGGTACAGGCAGGCATATATAGGGGTACAGGGCATGCATACTAGGGGCTGCAGGCAGGCTTATGGGGGCCACACAGGCCAGGCTTTATGGGGGCCACATGGCAGGCTTATAGGGGCCACAGGCAGGCTCTATAGGGGTACAGGCTGGCGCTATGGGGGTCACAGGCAGGCTTATAGGGGCCACAGGCAGGCTTATGGGCCACAGGCAGGTCTTTTAGGGGCCAACAGGCAGGCTTTTGGGGGCTACAGGTAGGCTTTTTATAGGGGCTACAGGCAGGTGTATGGGCCACAGGCAGTTATAGGGGCCACCAGGCAGGCATATAGGGCACAGCAGGCATTTAAAGGGCTTTACAGGCAGGATTATACGGGGCTACCAGGCAGGCTTATAGGGGCTACAGGCAGGCTTATAGGGTCCACAGGCAGGCTTATAGGGGCTACAGGTAGGCTTATTGGGGCCATCAGGCAGGCATATAGGGTTAAGGCAGGCGTTGTTTTATGGGGGCTACAGGAGGCTTATAGGGGCTAAGGCAGCTTGATAGGGGCACAGGCAGGCATATAGGGGATTCAGGCAGGCGCTATGGGCGGCCCACAGCAGCTTTTATAGGGGCCAACAGGCAGGCATTCATAGGGGCCACAGGCATGCATATCAGGGGCTACAAGGCAGGCGTATGGGGGCCATGGCGGGCTTATTGGGGCTACAGGCAGGTATAAACATACAAACATTCATATCTTACTGCTTGCCCAGGGCGCGCGCTCCTCTTCGGGGCCCCGCCTCCCAGCGCCGGACGCTGCTCCGGCAGATCCTCGGGCGAGGCCTGTGACACGCTATGCGCACGTGGAGAGGCAGCGTCGCGATGACACACTTCAGCCACGACGCTGCCTGCTGAGCGGGCCGCACGGAAGCCGCGGGGCGGTCCTCAGCGCTATGAGGACCGGCGGCCCGCTGTCGTCGGCCCTGCGGCTCCACTCCGGAGGAATCAGTTCCTCCGGGGAGCGGCAGACACTGTCTGCGGAAGCAGGAGCACTCGCTCACTGCTCGCAGGTAGATTCGGTCAACAAGAGACCGCCGGCGCTGAAGGACCATTGGCAGCGGCTGGAGCCGGGCGAGGGTCGGGGCATGCTGCGCCCCTTTGGGATAGGCAGAGGTAGGCGCCCTAGGCGGTGGCCTACCTTGGCCTACCCGTCGTCCCGGCCCTGTGTGATGTCATGTATTTGGACACACCAATGCTGTTGAGATGGTCTTGCTTGTAAGGTGCTTTCGGTTTTGCACCCAGGAAAACAACTTGTAATTTCTAAAGTAAAACTTCCTTACACAACAACAAATAGTTGAGACAACAAAGAAACTTTTGATGAAGCCTGACCTTATGAAGAACGTCAAGAGGAAGCAGGATTAAACGTATGGTATAAAAAGACTGTAGGACATAGGAAATAGGATAAAAAGTGTGAAAGACCCAACCAAGAAGACCTCTTTTCTCTTACAAGGTACATTTTCATAACTAATAGGATTTGGAAATATGCTGCCATCAAAAGCTCCCAAGACACATATTGATCAACTTCCATGTCTTATTGGTTTTCCACGACGCCCTGGGCTAAGCAACTATACCCTCAAAAAGGGCTCCTCTACCCTCACAGCTATACCAAAAGCAATATGCATACTGAGAATGGTAATCTAACAATATACTCCAATACGTAAAGGGGTTTTCTCACTACAAGGATTGCTTTTTATGTTAAAGATCTTGAAAAACAAGTCCCTTTACAATATATGTCCATTACCAGTGACTATTTGAGGATAGCCCTTTGTATGGGCTTGTTATCAGCTCCTCGGGTATCGCCATAGCTACAGACAAAAAAGGACTACAGTTTGGACTTGCACATAAAAATATTTTTTTTGAAAAAAACGAACACAATAGGTGCATGGTGGTGCGGCAACAATATATTAATTATCCAAGTGCAGCAGCACACTCTATTAGTTAAAGAAAACCCAAAGGTACATAGCAATTTGTTCTAAATAAAAAAATTTAAAAAGATTTTTATGTGCAGAGTTCAACACTGTTGTCTTTTTAGTAATCTATGAGGGCGTGGCTGTCATTTTGGCTTTTTGCACAACACCTACCTTCCCAGTCTTTTAAAATAGAGCAGTGAGTTTGGTTTAGTTGGTCCTTTCCACTCCTGGAATATGTGGTTGAATGGACACAAGAGAGGTAAGATTTAGGACTCACCTAAAATGGGAGTCTCCTTGACATTTGGGAGGTGGGTAAACTTTTTGATCAAAACTGTGAACTAAGAACCCAAATTTTAATATATCATTAGAGACATGCATTTTTCACAAAATTCCTATGTACCTTTGTTCTTTAACTAATAGTGTGCTGCTGGCACTTGGAGTACGCTATAGCTACAGACCTGTTTGATCTCTCCTGATAGGCTGCCAGCACTGGTTGCTATAGCTACAGACCTGGCTTCTACTACATCATAGTCTAACAGTAATAACTTTATTATTTTTCTATACAGGGAGTTATACAAGGTCCTGTTTTTGGTGAGATGGATATATGTTTTCATTGGTAATATTTTGGGGTTTTACATGATGCTTTGAACACTTAATCAAGGTTTTTGGGAGACGGGATTAACAAAATATATTGTAGTAATCTTGGTAGTGTTTTTTTATTTTTTACAGTGGTCACTGTACAGTATAAATGACATGTTTACTTTACTGAGCAGGTCAATACGATTACATTCCATCTATCTCCCTGCTTTCTAAGTTCTTGATGTCCATTTCCAGACAGGACAGAGGAAGGCAAATATGGCGCAAATTTTCCATAAAGTCTGGATATCTTATATTTCTGTATTTTCATTTAACCTTGGAGATAAGTTCACTTTAATGATGTTTCAATAAACACCAAAATTCTCACTTTACTTAAGGAGTGCTAAGGTATTTCTTCAATATTGAGTACTAAGGGCTTGCAACCCTACCTAGAGCACCCACGGATATCTTTATCAACATACATATGGTGTGCGCCATACTTCTGTCAAGTAATACGATTACAGAGACACCCAATTTATATATTTTATATGTTTTACATATTTTTTCACCATGGGAAAACACTTATTTAACCCACCTCACCGCTGGAGCTCCAGTTTTGGCCTCTCTGTCAGAGCCCATGTTTTGTTGAAATCTGTCTTGTGTCACTGTATGTCGAGAATGACTTTTGACACGTTTAACCTATCCATGTGATTTCAGAGAGTGTTTTTCTCGTGACAAATTTTGCTTTAAGCATAGTTAGGAAATTTTGGTCCAAAAATAGCTGTTTTTATTTGTGAAGAAAATATCAAAGTAATCGTGAAAATTTGAAAATTTACCAATTTCCAAACTTCAAAAAATTTTTGCATGTTAAGACAGTTATTCCACCAAAATTTGTTTTTTAAACTAGCATCTACCATATGTCTGCTGTAGTTTTGGCATCATTTTTTTTAAATGTCTTTTTTCTTTTTTCTACGACATTAGGGGGCTTAGAAATTTAGTAGTAATTTTCAAATTTTCAGAAAATTTGCATATACATTTTAGGGACCAGTCCAGTTCTAACGTGATTTGATTGACTGTATGTTAGATACCCCTATAATGACTCATATAAAGAATACTACACCCGCTTTAAAGTATTTAAAAACCGCATTTAGAAGTTAGTAAACCCATTAGGTGTTTCACAGGAATTAAAGCAAAGTGAAATTTCAAAATTTCACATTTTTTGGCAAGATTTTCAATTTTTATCACATTATTCACAAGGAATACAGTAAATGTGATCAGGGAAAATGCAACTTAATATCGATTACCCAGATGCTGCCGTTTTCAGAGACATCCATATGTGGCTCTAGTGCGCTATTTGGCTCAACCACAAGCCCCAGAATAGGAGGAGCACCTACTGGACTCTTGAGCCTCATTTTCATTACGATTTTATTTAGGGGCCATTTCAGGTTTGCGGAAGCCATAAGGTGCTAAAACTTTATTAACTTTATTACTCCCCTAAAAAGACCCCATATTGAAAACAACACCCCTTACGGAATATATCCAGGGGTGTAGTGAGCATATAGACTCAACAGGTGTGTCACAAAGTTTTTGCAAGCATAGGCTGTGAAAATGAAAAAACCAATTTTCAATAAATCTGCAATTTTAGCTGAAATGTTTAATTTTTACAAGGCTATCTGTATTAAAAGAGCCCCAAAACTTTCGTTACGCCAATTTTTCCAAGTTCCGGCAAGACCATTTATATGTGAGTGTAAATGCTGTTTGGGACGCATGGCAGGAAGCGGCGTATAAGGGAAGGGATTGTTATTTGGCTTTTGGAGCTCGCAGAATTTGGTGGGGCCATGTCGATTTCACAAAGCCCCAAAGAAATAGGTTGAAACCTTCAGGAAGTACACCATTTTGGATTCAGCACGCCCCATAGATCTCATTAGGGGTGAATTGTTAATCTTTTGGTGTGACTCTAGGTGTTCCAACGTTTTTTTTTATGCATTGGGCTATGAAAAATGAGGGGAAACGCAATTCCGCATTGTCTTTGGCTTCAATTTTACAGCGTTCGCGTGCAGTTATATAAGCTTGACAGGAGATATCATTAACTTATTGGGGTCGGTACAATTGCAATGTATAGTTTTTTTATAGTTTTTTTTATGTTTTATTACTTTTACCACCCCCCCCCCACAATTGAAATAGGTCTATAAAAATATTGAGTTTTTATGGTTGTACTTGTTGATAGCCATAACGTTTTCGTTTTCTGTATACAGAGCTGATTTTGGGATCTGTTTTTTTGTGGGATGAGTTGACGATTTGACCTATTAGTCCCATTATGGGGGGCATATGCGCGCTTTGAATCACTTTTATTAAGGTTTTTGTGAGGCATTTTGACAAAATACAGCATTCTTAGTAGTGTCATTTTTTTTTATTTTTTACTGCGGTTCACGTGCAGGATTAAAATGACATGCTTGTCTTACTCGCAGGGTGATACGATTACAGCGATACCCAATTTGTTTATTTTTTTTATGTTTTACTGCTTTTCACACAATAAAAACAATTTTATTCAAAAGGAAACACTGTTTTGCATCGCATAGTTGAGAGCCATAACTTTTTATTTTTTCTGTGTACGGAAGCTGTGTATGGGGGCTATGTTTTTGCGGGATGTGTTGATGTTTTTTATTGAGTATAATTTTTTGGGGGGACAAGACTTTTTGAATCAGTTTTAAATCCGTTTTTTTGAAGCAGTATGTGAAGAAATACTTGCATTCTAGTAATGTTTTTTATTTTTATTTTTACAGCGCTCACGTGAAGTATCCATGATCCAGTTAGCATTAATCTCTGGGTCGATACCGAATACGGCTCGATTACCCTATTTATTGTGTTATTAATATTTATGTATCGCTGTCTTCTGAGAGCCATAACTTTTTTATTTTTCCGTATACAGAGACGTGTAAGGACTTTTTTTTGCAGGATGAGCTGACGTTTTAATTGGTACAACTTTGGCGTTTATATGAGTTTTTGATAGTTTTTTATTCAATTTTATGTGACTGCATGGATGTACAAAAATCTACAATTCTGTGACTCCGTTTTTTGTTTTTGTTTTTTACGGCGTTCCACGTATGGGTTAATTTAACATGACAGCATTTATGGGTGGGTCGATACGCACCACAAGCGATACCAAATACGGGTACTTTATTTTTTATCTTTTTTAGGGCGATTGACATTAGTAAAGGGGAAAAGGGCGGTGCACGTGTTTTTAATTTTATATTTTGTGTTTGTGTTTTACTTTTTTTACTTTCTTTTTACTTACTTTTCCCAGTGGGTGATTGTGTACACAGCTAAATCCCCATGGGGAAAAAGCAATCGTTTAGATTGCTGTTGAAGAGGCGATCTGTGCACAGCTGTTACTGCTGTGTACAGTCTCGCATTGGTAATAGTGACCACCATGCCCACCTATGAATTGTGGGATGGGTGACGTCACCAGAATACCCGGATGCTTCAGAAGAATAGCAATCCGGGGAGTCCGGTAAGAGACCCGCGGAGCGGCATCTCGCCGTTACTGCGGCCGGATCGGAGGCAGCAGGAGCTCACTGGTTTCATGTCGCGATCGCGCACGGCTCGCCCGCAAGCCCACGCGATCTCCAGGACGTATGCATAAATCCATTTGCGAGAAGTCACTTCCCGCTACGGCGTACGCATACGTCCAATGTCGGGAAGGGGTTAAAAAAGAAAACACACTTTTGAATCACCATAGACTGAGAGCCATAACTTATTTATTTTTCTGTGTATGGAGCTGTGTGGAGGCTTGTATTTTGAGGGATGAGTTGACGTTTTCATTGGCACCATTTTGGTTTGGACAAGACTTTATGATATTGTTTTTTGGGATTACTGTCTCAATTGACCATGTCATCTAAGGGGTTAGTCGGCCACGTCCAGGGTGAGCTTCGGTTGTGACCGACAGAGCATGGGGCCAGCTATAACATACATGGTTCCATGATCCGATCGTGCGGGCTCTTCTTGTCAGCCCACACGATCTTCTGGACATCCCCATATGTCCATTTGTGGGTATACCTTTCCACATAAGACATATGAGTCCAATGCCAGGAAGGGGTTAAAGGCAACCTGTCACATTGAACATGCTATCTGCTCTGTGGCCAGCATGATATAGAGCAGGAGGGCTGAGCAGGTTGATACCAAGCTTTGTGGGAAAAGATTCATCAGATCTTGTAATTTATGTATTTTAATCCCTGCTAATTCTGGGTTAAGCAGTCCAGTAGGTGGTGTTATCAGTAAATGACAGACTTTCTTGTATGAGTGTGGATACAGTGATGGCTGTCAATCACTGATAAGAAAGGTAAGCTGTCACATCTATTTGCAATTTTCAGAGACGCTAGTGCACACTGTTGTGGCTGCAAAAAGTAAATTCTCAAACATCAAATACAGCAGCACCCAGCTGACACTAAAGATTCAAACATTAAACCAGTACAGCATTTAACCCCTTAAGCCCCAGGCCTGAAAAGTAGTTAATGACCAGAAATTTTTTTTAGTTTTTGCCTCATCGCGTTTCAACAGTTTGTAACTTTTTTATTTTTTCAGTGACGCAGTTGTTGAGGCCTTCGTTTTATTCAAGACAAGGTGTACTTTATGGGCGGACAATAATTTAAGTTCACTTATAAATATTGCAGAATTTTTCTTTTTAAATTTTTATTTTTTATATTTTTTTTTTTACCACCATTCACATTTTCACACTTAAAAACTTGTTAGATTAATTTACAGGTAATTGCGGGTCGTTGGTGGAATACCCTCATATGTGTAGGATTTTTATGTGTGTAATATATGCACAATTATTTTTTATGAATTTTTTTTCTTACTTTTTCTTTTTTATTCTTTTTTTTACACTTTTTATGTTTGTTTTTTTTTACTTTTTTTTTTTAATTCCCATGAAGGGAGAGAACTGTGTTACTGTTTGTTCGTTTTTAAACCAGTGAGTATGTATTAGCATATTCTATATGCTAATACTCATTATAAATCTGTGACACAGGGCAGTGATCAGGACAGCACACAGTGTGCCCTTGGTCACTGGCTTCATACACAGACACGCTCTGGGGCCACTCTTGGTACCACCACGGGGATTGCTGTGAAGCAAGCTGTTCCCCCAAGCTCTGTGGATCACCGGGTGTTCCGATCACCCGACATTGAGCAGGGGAGCCCTTTTTATGCGCTGCGTAATGCACCGCCGCAATTCAAAGGGTTAAAGCAACGGGGTTGCAGAGGTTTCCTCCGCTCCCCGATGCTGCAGGAGATGCCCGGGATCGGGGCTGTGTAGTACAGCCCCAATCCCAGCAAAGCTGCGGCGCTCGAAGCCGCAAATCCCGATGTCTACAGCGACGTCAAAAGACGTCACTGTAGACGAACGACCCTCCCCAGCTGACGTCAAAAGACGGTGCGTGGTCGTTAAGGGGTTAAAATGCATTACTGCTACGCTTTATACATGAAAAAAGTTAAGGTGTTTAGCGCACAATCAAGTTGCATTTGCCCACCTACCGCACACAGGTAGCTTCATAAGGCAGGTCCCTAGCATTAATACCTCCCTATGGAGCAAAGCCGCCAATCATTCAGGGCTGGGCTCTATTCACACTGTTTATAAGGGCCTCATGAAATCAGGTGGGAGGAGTGCACGGCTAAAATGGAGGCAGCCACTCCTCCAAATACTGTACTGTTGTATATGGTGTCTGAGAATTTACTTTATGCAGTCACAGCAGTGTACACCAGCATCTATACAAATTGCAAATGGATGTGTGTGTTTTTTTTCTTAAATGGTGAATTTGAAGCAATGAGTTTTAGACAGTTTCTATACATTTCTGTGCCTAATCCGGCAAAGGGGTGTGACTTCTGTGAAAGGGTGTGGCTTTGCATAAAGAGGACATAACTAAGCATACAACACTATGGGAGACATGTATGAAAACTGTCTAGGTGCGCAAAGATTTCTTTTTGGTTTTTTGCACATAGTAACCAATCAATGCTCCCCTTTCATTTCATACAGTGCTCTGAAAAAATGAGAGGTGCTTTGATTGGTTGCTATGGGCAACAAAGAAAGTCTAAGACCTAGACAGTTTTCATACATGTCTATGTCCAAAAAAATGTGACAATATTTTAGTGTAATTAGTGGCATAGATAAAGACAACTAATAAAAGATGTTAACCGCCCCACCTGGGAGGAGGATATTGACGGCAGTTTATCTACACTAAGATTAAACATGTGGCGCCATTTTTTATTTTAAGACTGTAGTTCTATGTTTAGGATTAAGGGCCTTATACATTAAAACTGTTTAGCTCGGATTTTAAGACTGTCCTTGTTGCCCATAGCAACCAATCAGAGTTCAGCTTTTGATTTATAGCATTGCACCATATGAAAAAATTTAAAAACTGAGCTCTGTTGCTATGGGCAACAAAGGACCGTGCTGGACAGTTTTTCCAACACCTATTGGCCCCTCGTTTCGACTGGGGAGTCTGCGGGCCCCAGGGGAAAGGATGCTCAGGGCAAGGGCCCACCCTACTGGTTACGTATAAATTATTATCCGGCGCGCGGACTTATACGCCGCCCATTGTTACCTCATAACTACTGCTTTGCTGAAACAGATAAGTTGTGGGGTTAGTACATGTAGTATGGGTCGGCTCATGAAGGGGGATCGCACACTATCGGGCAGTTCGTGCATTTGACTAGTCTCAGGGAATTAGGAGCGCCTGACATATATGAATCCCGCCAACCACCTCTGTATTGTGGCAAAAGCATACACTACAAGTCTTGTGCAAAGAATCCTCATTTGTATTGTGACAATCCGAACGCCTCACTATGTATTGTGCACACTCCATGCACCTCTGGTCTTGTGGCACAAGATAAATCTTACTTGTGAACCACGGCCCCCACTGTTCTTGTGAACACACGCCTACAATCAGTCTCTTACGAAACCTCATGACCTTCTGTCATAGTGCCAACGAACCACATAGTCTTGTCGCCCCGATCAACCTCTGTCAAAGTGCCCAGCACTCCCTATGTAACATGTTAAACGAAAAAACTATAGTCAACGTGGAAACAGCCCTACACTCTGTCATGAGCCCGCACAACCCCCTTCTCATTCGTGACACAGACCCCCATAACATTGTATTTTGCCCCCGCCTACTAAGCTATAGCCCCGCCACCACTTCATGATCATTGTGAACCAGAAACGTCTATGTACTTTTGACCCGCCTCCACTGACTTGTAGCAAACCGAATAACTTGTCATAGTGACCCCGCACACCCACAGTCTTGTGCACCCCACGCCATACTCAGTCAAGAGCCAACGACACTCTCTCTTCAAGTGCCCCACTACCTCCTCTGACATGTGCCACCAGCATCCAACTGTATGTGCAACAGCCACCCATCATACAATAGTCCCGCTCACCCACAATACATATCCCCCTCCACACACATTACAATATCCCCCTCCACCACATACAATATCCCCTCCACCCAAATTTATCAATATCCCCCTCCACCCACATAAATATCCCTCTCAACCAAATTCACTAATATCCCCCTCCAACAAGACAATATCCCCCTCCACCACACTAAATATCCCCTCCACCAACACACAATATCCCCCTCCACCCACATACAATATCCCCTTCCTCCCACTACAAATATCACCTACCAGCCGCATACAATATCCCCTCGACCATTACAATATTCCCCTGCCGCTACATACAATATCCCCCTGCCCTCCCTCATAAATATCCCACTCACCGCCCGCATACAATATCCCCCTCCCACCAGTACTATATCCCCCTCCACCCACATACATTATCACCCTCCACACATACAATATCCCCTCCCATCCACTACAAAATCCCTCCAACCACCCACATACAATGTATCCCTCCACCACATACAAAATCCCCCTCCACACCATACAATAATCCCATCCACCCACATACAATATCCCTCAGCCAAATACATATCCCCTCAGCCACATACAAATATCCCCCCACCCCCATACAATATCCCCCCCCACCCACCTACAATATCCCGCCACCCAAAATACAATATCCCCTCACCACATACAATTCCCCCGCCACCCACATACAATCATCCCCCCCCCCACCCACTTACATTTTCACCTCCACCCACATACAATATCCCCCTCCACCCACGTCACATTAAAATATCCCCACTCACCCACACATACAATATCCCCTCCTCCCACATACATATCCCCCCTCACCCACATACAATATCCCCCCACAAGCCCACATTTACAATATCCCCCTCCACCCACATCATTATCCTTCTCCACCCAAATACAATAATCCCCGTCCAACCCACATACAATATCCCCAAAGCCGGATTGCAGTTAGGTGGAGGGGTTTGCCGTGTGGTGTGGCTTTTTGAAGGGGCGTTGGGCATACAGACAAGATGGGGCTTCGTCAATGGGCAAGCTTTTGCTGCGCCCGCCACTAGTATCTCCTGCTTTTTCATTTTCATATAGTTGGCAACTATGCTCTTTAGGGAGGTATACAGACAGTTATAGGGCCTCCTATAGTAGTTAAACAGGCGGTTGGGGGTCTCTTTTAGGGAGTATACAGGCAGTTGGGGTCTCTTTTAGGGAGTATACAGGCTGTTATGGGTTCTCTTTTAGGTAGTATAACAGGTAGTTAGGGGCACTCCATTAGCTAGTGTGAGTAAGTTAGCCCCCCTCTTTAGTAGTGTGCAGGAGGCAGGGCCCCCCTATTTATCTATGTGTATAGGTAGTCAGGGCCCCCTTTAGTATGTGTGTAGGTCAGTCAGGGCCCCCTTTTAGTAGTGTTTAGGTGTCAGGGGCCCCCTTTAGCTAGTGTGTTAGGTAGTCAGGGCCTCATTTAGCTAATGTGTAGGGTAAGTCAGGGCCCCTTTTCGACTTAGTCAGGGCACCCTTTAGGTAATCAGGCCACCTTTAGGTAGTCAGGGCTCCCTTAGTTTAGTCAGGGCCCCCTTTTGGTAGTCAGGCCCCCCTTTTGGTAGTCAGGCCCACTTAGTAGTCAGGCCCCCCTTTAGAGTCAGGGCCCCCCTTAGTAGCAGGGCACCCATTAGTTGCCAGTGCCCCCCTTATTAGCCAGGGCCCCATAGTAGCCAGGGGCCCCCATTTGTAGCATCGGGCTCCCCCTTAATAGTCAGGGCACCCATTAGTAGTCAGGGACCCCTTAATAGTCAGGGCCGCCCTTAATTGTCAGGGCCCCCCTTAATAGTCAGGGCCCCCCTTAGTAGCCAGGGCCCCATTAGTAGCCAGGGCCCCCATTAGTAGCCAGGGCCCCCCTTAGTAGCCAGGGCCCCCATTAATTAGTCTGGCCCCTTATTAGTCAGGGCCCCCATAGTAGCCAGGACCCCCATTATAGACAGGGCACCACCTTAAAAGTCAGGGCCCCCATTAGTAAGGCCAGGGCCCCATTAGGAGACAGGGTCCCTGAATAGTCAGGGTCCCCTTAGTAGCCAGGGGCCCCTGATTAGTCGGGCCCCTATTAGGTAGAGGGCCCCCTTATAGTCAGGGCCCTTAATAGGTCAGGGCTCCCTGAATAGTCAGGGCCCCCTTAATACTGGGCCACCATTAGTAGCCAGGGCCCCCCCTGAATAGTCAGGGCCCATTAGTAGCAGGGCCCCCCTGAATAGTCAGGGCCCCCATACTAGTCAGTGGCCCCTTTAGTAGCAGGGCCCCCTGAATAGTCAGGGCCCCCCACAGTAGTCAGGGGGCCCAATAGTAAGCCAGGGCCCCCTGAATAGTCAGGGCCCCCATGAGTAGCCAGGGACCCCCCTTAGATAGTTAAAAAAAAACAAACCAGCCACTTACCTGGTCCGGCTCCCGCCTCCTGGCTAGGCTCCCGGCCGCTCGTGCTGCCGCCGGGCTCCTGCCGTCCTGCATAGGCGGCGCGGTGAAGTGACCGTCACCGCGCCGCCTACATCAGCGATATGGGGCTGGCGCCCGGCTGGCTGAAGGCTAACACCTTCAAGCCTGACAGGGAGATCAGCGGAGCGCAGAGTACTGATGGCGCAGTGCTCCGTGACAACCGTTGCAGCCCCGGGAGTCGGCCGGACATTTTAGTCCCCACAACTCCGCGGCCGGTCTCGGGCGCTCGGGATGGGGTCCGGGCGGTTCCAGTGAACGGATGCGCGGAGGGCCCCTGGGATGCCGACGGCACTGCCTACGGGGGCCCCCAGCAGTCCGAGCTGTAAGGCTCTTATGTGCTTTGGACTAGTACTGATAAATCTGTGTAATTGTATTTGGTAGAGCTCTCCAATTTCCACCCAATAGATGCAGCATTTAACACTGAAACCACACAAGTTTACAATGGTTGTATTTGGACATTTGTCTGTATTAGAGCTACAGTAAATTCTTCATCCCAAAAGGAGTGGAGATACCCAAGCACTTTGGATAGCTACCAGCTAAACCCTGAAATTCAACATCCTTAGTCTTCCTTCTCCAGACAACTGAGTCAAGTCTACCCTATACATATTAGATAGTTGACAGTTCACCAGATGAGCCAGTTTAGTGCTAATAGGTACAGCATAGGCATCTTAAACATTTTACCCCTTGTGCAATTGCAACCTATTTGCTTTTTTGCCACTATTATTTTTTTCATCCCTAACCTTTCAGAGTCAGAACCTTTTTATTTTCCATCTAAATAGTCATTATGAGGGCTTGTTTTTTGTGGGAACATTATGTACTTTTTAAGGTACTTTACTGTACCATATATTGTACTGGGAAGAAGCTAGAGAAAAAAGACTTCGAAGTTGAATGAAATGGAAAAAACAATTTATTGTGCCAGTTTTGCAAGAGTTTTTATGGGAAATTCACTGCAAAATGACATGTTATCCGTGCTATACTGCAGGTTTCTGTACGTTAGGTGATAACAAATCTGTATAGCGTTTTTTATGTTCTAAGTATACTTAAAAGTAGTCAAAAAGATATAATTTAAACATTTCTGCTAATTTCATAACTTAGTTGCACTCGGCTGCAACCATTTTTTTATCAACCTCTGAGTATGGGCTCCCTTTTTACAACTGAAGTGTAGCCTTTTATTGGACCATTTTTGGGATACATATGACTCTTCGATCATTTTTACATTTTATGGGGATGTGAAATTACTAAAAATAAAAAAAACCGTTTGCAATTTTATTTCTTCTAGTGTGTTTAAAATATAGAATGAATGATGTTATATTTAAACAGATCGGATTTTAATGGATGCGGTATGTGTGTGTGTGTGTGTGTATATATAGGTAGATAGATAGATAGATAGATAGATAGATAGATAGATAGATAGATAGATAGATAGATAGAATATATATACATACTTGTAGTTCCCTTAGGGTACTTGTCCACTAGCGGACATGATCGCTTGTGTACCCTTCTGTTTTATATCGAAAATGCAGAGGGGTGTACCAAAATAGCCCTCCTATAATATGAGCAGCTATAGAAGCCTTCATTAGCCTTGCATCTGTCATGGCAACCACTCGGCATGCAACCACACGCGTCATCGTTTTTTCACACTCTTTATGGTAACTGGAAATTCAACATGGCTGCAGCGCGGGTGGCCGAGACCAAACATCGGTTTAAAAGACAGGTTCCCCTCAGAACAGGCTTCGTCATGGTTTGACCAAAGAAGATGAGTGCACGTGCTCAACTTCATATCCAGAGATAGACATTTAAGTTCTGCCAGCATTGCTGCAGGGGTTTAGGGGGTGAAAGATCAGCCTGACAGTGCTCAGACCATATGGCACACACTCCATTAAATTGGTCTTTATGGCTGTTGTCCCAGAAGGAAGTCTCTTCTAAAGATGATGCACAAGAAAGACCCGCAAACAGTTTGCTGTAGACAGGCAGATTAAGTACATGGATTATTGAAAACATGTCCTGTGGTCTGATGAGACCAAGAGAAACTTATTTGGTTCAGATGGTGTCAAAAGTGTGTGGTGGCACACTAGTATGAGACTGACGGGATTGAAGATTCCGGAAACACCCGAGGGCCGCTCTTCTCTTTATGTTCGACATGTCAATTCCGACATATAAGAGATCTTTACTGCGTCATCTCCTTCAGGCGGCCAAAACAGTTATTCCCAGGCATTGAAGGTCTCCTGATCCACCCACGATTGCGGAATGGGTGACAGAGGTCACCCACACGTACCATATGGAGGAACTTTATGCGTCCTCTGACACACAAGTGCGACAACTGCTCAGAACATGGACATCTTGGCTCTCCTATCAACTCTCCCTGGCATTTCGCACCTCTTTTTGCTAGACTGGCGCTATACCTATTTTTCCTACACCACTAGAACCTTTGTGTAGTGGTGCTGCTGCCATGTCGGTTTGTGGTCTTTTTGGGATAATCCGCACCCCCCCCCCCACTCCCTCCTGTCTTCCTTTCTCCCCTTCTCCTCCCCTTTTTCATATTATCCTTCTTTTATTTTATGATTAACTTTCCCGTATTTTTTTTGGGTTTGCTAAAAAATCCCTTTTTTTGGGGGGGTTTTTCCCCCCCTTCTTTTGGGTTTTTGTAGGTTTGATCCCGCAAATTTTTTTTTACAAAATGTTTGCTTGTTTACTTTATTGTTCCCTCCGGTTTTGAGTAGCATTGAAAATTTTTTTTAACCGTTTTTTTAACATTGAAGAATTTACGTTCTTATTTTCCCCCCTTTTTCTTTCTTTTTTTTTCTTTTTTTTTTTTCTTTGCCCTTTTTTTTGGAGACTTTGCAAGTTTTCTTTGTTTTTTTGTGGTTTTATTTTACTTGATTTCTGTAAATAAAGCTTTTTTGAA
Organism: Phyllomedusa bahiana; assembly: GCA_025379985.1. Lineage (NCBI taxonomy): Eukaryota > Metazoa > Chordata > Amphibia > Anura > Hylidae > Phyllomedusa > Phyllomedusa bahiana. The sequence goes on from JAODAL010003155.1 coordinate 90,626, forward strand.
TTTTTAAAAAGTGTGTGGGGGGGCAACGAGGTTTGAAAAAGGTTACAGAGAAAAAGTGTGTCTTCCCTACAGTAATGTTGGTGGTGGGAGTGTCATGGTTTGGGGGGCTTTTAGTGTTGCCAGTTTAGGGAGTACATTTCCCTTTGGGGGGAAACCCAAAATGCCAAAAATTTACTATAAACATATGAAGCAAACCCATGTTTCCCTCCCTTTTGCGTGCAGGGCAGTATTCCAAAATGAAATTGATTCCAAAAAACCTCCAAGACGCCCACTGCTTGCTAAATAAAATGGGGGTAAAGGTGCTGGACTGGCAAACCCGGGTCTCCGGGCCTAAACTCTATTGAGCATCTGTGGGGCAACCTAAACAAAAGAGGGTAGGAGCGAAAAGGGGTTTCCCTCTAAAATCCCCAACCCCCTGATTTTTGTCATGGAGGAGTGGGAACAGGTTTCCCAGTGGCGGGAAATGTGAACCCGGAAAAACCCCAAATCCCCCAAGAGGGTTAAGCAGTGCTGGAAAAAAAATGACCTCAAAAAATTATTGACCCCTTTGGGGGCAAAATTTTGGTCCTTTTTTCATTAGGATTTGTACTAATTTTTGTTGTAGCGGTTTAGTCTTTGGATGGTTTTTGTGTTGAATTTTTTTTGAGGGCAATAAAAATTTTACACTGCTAAAACAAGTGCACATGTTACTTTAATTGTATTAAAGTTTTATATCTTTCAGTTTGTCAATGAAAAGTTTAAAAAAATATTTAAAAAAAATATAAAGGGTTTTGTACTAATTTTGTAAAGCTACTGAAAAGCTGCAGCTCGATGGGAACAGGGGTTGAAGGTTTTAAAAAGGGCGGTTTTTCGGAAGTTTAAATTCCCCCTTTTCCCACCCTTTCAAAATTACTCAAAAAATAAAAATTTTTGTCAGTAAATGGTTGGGATATTTTTACACGCGTAATTGCGGGCGATTCAGGGCTTTAATTGAATGCTATGTTTTTTCTCCCATTTTCCCCCAATGCATACCCCGTGGTCAGAAAAAGGAATTTTATATGTCAATTTTCCCGGGCTTACGTGGGGGGGAAAAAGTAAGGTGAATGGGGGTTGGGGGTTGGAGCGCTGGGAGTGCTTCCCTTTTTCCAACAGCGGGGATATAGCTATACACCTTTGTGAATTCACCCTTAAAAGTTCAAAAGAAAATTTAGCGAACTATTCCACACGGGTTTCACAAAAGGGGGCACGGGGGACAAGGAACCTTTCCAAACATCTTGAAAAGGGGAAAAATAAACACAGTTAAATTTTTTAAATTTAAAGCTTGAAATTTTTTTTTTTTTTTTTGTTACTAAAAAATGAAAAAAAAATTTTAAAAGATTCTGGCCTTTAAATTTTGGGTGTATTTGAAACCCTGGAAAAAAGAAATTTAATTTTTGGGAGTTGTGAAAACAGATATGAGGAGGTAGGGTTTGGGGGTTTTGGGGATTAAAGAGCGGGACGAGTTTTTAATGATTCCCACTTTTAAAAAAACCTTGTGACATGAAATTTTGTTTATTTCAAATCAAAAAATCTTTTTTTAACTGAGATTTGGTGGGCCCAGCTCAGGAAAAAAAGGACCCCTTGTCTACCCCACCCCCATATTATGTAAAACCCCGTTTATTATGTGGGGTTTTTGTGTATTATATTGCGATTTTTGGTAAATGTTATGAAACCTTGTATGTCTTACCTAAGCGGGATGTTATACGGGGCCCCTGTAGGACTGTCCCTTTAAAGGATTTGGTGTTTTAATTGAGGCACCATATTGCCCTGCCCCAGTAGATGCAGATTAGTGGGCCCGGGTTTTCCCTCAAAAATTTGGTTTTTTGGGTTACTTTTAATTTATTGAAAACCCGGGTGGACGGGTTTCCTGTATATTTTTTGTACTGAAATGCTGTGTATTATCTTTACTTTCATTTTTTATTTTTTTTGGGAAAAAAATAATATTGGAAAATCAGTGAGATTTTTTTTGATAAAGTAAAGACTGCAATTTTACATTAGAGCAATTTAAACATAAATCTATTTTTTTTTCAACATTTTTAAATTCTCGTCCATTTTTTGGCCCCTTATGCTTTGTGACAAAAAAGCGTGTTTTGCTTATTTTATTCCCAAATTCCCCCTTTGGGGTTTGATGGAAAAGCAGTGGAATGGATCAGGGAAATCAATAAGTAAAAAATGTAATCTCTTGGGGTTAGTCAATTACTGGGATCAAAAGGGGAGTAAAGTCAAGATAGATAAAATATATTTATGGATATTATTAAAGAGGACAATACATATTTTAAATACTTATATTTTTTATAGTGGATTGCAAAGGTTACCCACTTACCCCTTAAATTTTCCCTTTCATTTTTAAATGTACGGGCCAAAAACTTTTTTAGTATTATGTGGATATGTTATATAATGTCTGTTTGCAAATTTAAAAAAAAAAAAAAGTCTGTGTGCTTTTGTATTTGGGGGGTTTTTTTGGGGATGTAAAAATTGCCCAAAAAAAATTTTCTAATTTTTTTTTTCTTTTTCCCGTTTTTAAAACAAAACGGGTTTGAGTGTTTTTATATTTAAACAGATAGTTTTTTTTTCAAAAAATTTATAAAAAAAAAAATTTAAGTTTGACCCTTAATTTTACAAAAAGGTTTTTTAAATTTATTTTATATATATAAAATTATTTTATATTAATATATATAATATATTATATACTTTAATATATATTCTTTCTGTTTTTAATCAGAGCCCTTAAAAAAGTATGGTTTGCGGGAAAAAGACACGAAAAAGACAAAGATTATTTACAGTGTTGCTGGGTTGGGGCCCTTTGGTCTTGAAAAAAAAATTTGAAATAAAACCCTAAAAATTTTCATTTATACTGTATGTGCGGGAAAATGCCCTTGAAAAAAAATTTTATATTTTTCGGGCCCTTTTTTGTATGAAATTTGTCATTTAAAGGAAAAATTTCTTTGAGCATAAAAAATACCCTTTGTTTGCATTGATTTTTTGAACCTGTTCTTCACAGGGGGCATAAATCGGGCAATTTTGGGGGTTTTATACATTTTGTGGTCTCAATTTCACCTCCCTTTCCGCATTTATTGCCAAAAAATGCCTTTAAAGGGAAGTTCCTAATTTTCAATTTTCCCCCAAGCTCTGGTTTCCTTTCGTAAAATTTCTTGGCTTCCCAACTTTCCAATTTAAAACTGTCTTCCATTCTCCACAATTCTCTTTTGCCCTGCGGCAAGGGCCCCCCCCGCCCCCAACATTTCTATAAAACCCGGCCCTAACCAAAGTCCCCCAAAAAGGCCTAGAAACCCCAAAGCCTCACGCCACTACTCTGTGCTTCTCCTCCTAGACCTGCCCTCTGCCTTTGGAAAATGTCAAACCATTCACTCCCCCTACACCCCTCTACCCCTTGGGTATCACAGACTTGGCCTTCTAGATCTCCTCGTACCCTCACTGATCGGGGGATTAGCGTTTCTCCTTTTCCTCCACCTCCTCCCCCCTCCCGCTGTCTGTTGGGGTTTCCCCCGGGGGCTGTCCTGGGCCATACCCCTTCTCTACCCACACCCCTTGGTTGGGGGCGTCATAGCATCCCTGGCTTTAAAACAATTTATTTGCTGACGACAACCCAATCTTATTTTCCCCCCCAAGGTTTTCCCCTTTCTATTCACAGTTTCCCCGACTGTTTTTCGGGGCCAATCCTTTCCCTTTTTATCCCCTGTCTCTTTAAAAATAAAATCTGGAGGAAAAATTTAAATTTTTTATCTTCCCCCCGTTTCCCCCTCTATCCCCACCTAACCCCTCTATCACAGTCACTGGCTAACCCCCTTCACCGCCAAAACAGGTCCCCTTTCCTCGGGATTCCTTTTTTAAATCTAATCTGTCCCTTCCCAAAACCCCACGTCCAAACCCCCACCTCTGCCCGCCCCCCCCCCTGAAAAAAATCCCGAATCCCCTCTTTTCCCTTAAATTGAAAGCACAAAAAAAAGTTGTCCACGCCCTGGTTTTTTCCCCCTAGAGTACTGCAAAAAAATTTTTCTCTGTGGCCTCCCTTTTTGAAATCTCGTCCCCTCCAAAACCCTTTTTAACTCTGTTTCTGTCTGTTTTACCCCCTCTCCTCGCTTTCTCCCTGCCTCTCCTTTTGTATCCCCTTTACTGGTTCCCATTGCCAGCGAATCCAGTTAAGCTAGCAATTTGGGCCTACAAAGGGTCTCCATAAACCCCTCACCTCCCTACATTTTCGCCTTAATATCTAAAAAATTTTCCCCCAACAAAATTCCACTCCTCAAGAACCTTCTTTTCCACTCTCCTCTTTATCAGTTTCCCCAAAAAAACGTCTCCAAAAACTTCTCCAGTGTTCCCCCCCCCTCTGGAACTCATGCCTCAACACCAGAAATCTCCCCCCCTCTCACTAAAAAAACCCCCAAGTTAAACCCTTTAAAAAACCCCTCTCTTCAGGAAAAGCCTATTAACCCAAAAATTTAAAGGGGTTTTCCCCGCTGGGACCCCCCAAACAAGGGCTGCCCCCCAAACCTTCTGTCTTTCCCACCTTCCTTGTAGACTGTAAAAACCTCACGGGCAGGGCCCCTTTTTTCCTCTTTTAACCCGTTGTTTGTCACTTATTCAAAATTTTGGGAATTTTTTTGGCCAATGTTATTTTTTGTACCCCCTCAAATGTACAGCACCCTGGGAATTTAAGGGCGCTTAAAAAAAAATGAAAAAATAATAATAAAAATAAATGTTTTGATTTGAGTTTCGTCCCCCCCACCCCCATGCCCCCCAAAATCGGGCCTTTTCAAAGCACCGCGGCGGGTATGTTAAAGGGTCTTTATTTTTTTGGGGTTTTGGGCCATTTTAAAAACTTTTGAATGGGGTTTGGCCCGATTTTCGGGTGAAAAGATTTCCCGATTTTTTGGGGCAGCCCGTTCCCTACTTTTCGTCCCAGTGTTTTACCTCTAGGCGTCTACAGAGTGTGGGGGTTCTTTTCGTGTAGATAGATTGATTGTTTGATAGATTGATAGATAGATTTGGGTAGATAGATGATTTATAGAAAGTTTGATAGATAGAATTAAAATGATATAGTTTCCCGGTGCCAATGCAAAATATATTTTAAAAAGGGGCCCCCCCTGCCCTTTTGCAAATTTTTTAAAAATTGGTGGGGCTTTTTTTTGTGGCATAAAAGGGGCTTTAGTCCCCCTCGGTTAGGGGGAACTGATAGCAAAATTAAAAACCTCTGTACCCCCTGCAAACTTTAAAACCCTGATATAGATATATATACACAGCTATCCAATAATCTAGAAGATCTAATCATTTAGCACCTATGTCAATTCACCCTCCATAGATGCCTATATAGGGTTTTGGCCCTGTTTTCGGGGGTTTAGTTAGAAATGGAAATGTTATGGTGGGCCCCTTTTTTTATTGCTGGGCCCCTGCTATGGTGGAAATGTTTTGGCTGGCCCCTGCTTTGGTAGCACTGTATGACTGGCCCCTGCTTTTGGTGGGGCTGTATGGTTGGGGACTGCCTTTTGGGGAGCGGTGATGGGTGGCCCTGCTATAGTGAAATGGGCATGGTGGCCTGCTATGGGGGGAGAAAATGTATGGCTGGGACTGCTTTGGGTTGGGCGCTGTTTTCAGGGGCGGGACAAAGGGTTTTTTGGGGCCCAGGGGGAGAACAGCCAAAAGGGGCCCCCCCCCTCTCAAAAAAAAAACTCCCCCCTCAAAAAAAATACCCCCCCCCCACACACAACACTTTAAATTTCCCCTCACCCTGCGCCCGGTCCCGTTTACTTTTTTTTCTGCACATTCCCCAGCTCCCGTCCTTTTCCCCAAACAGTCCCCTGGGACAAAGAAAATAAACCCCGACAAATTTTTCTTTTTAAATGTCCCCTCCATAGAAAGGGGTACCCCTAAATAAAAAAAATAACTAAATAATCAAAATTTTTTTGAAAAATTACCAGACAAATGAAATTTTTTAAAAAAAAATCCTTTTTAAAAACCCAAAAAAACCCCAAAACTATTATTTCTTTAGGCCCCAAATTTAAACCTGCCCGACCCCGAAACGAACGCCACCCCCCCATGTGATAACAGCTGTTCACAGGGGTATGATTACTTTTATTTTCCGCCATTCAGGGGACCATTAGTGGTTGATAATAGTTGTATGTTAAAAAGCTCTGCAGGGAAAAATAAATGGGTTACACTTTCAGTTTAAAATTTTTGATCACCCCGGGAGGGCCTTTTTTGATCAAACGTTTGTTCACCCTTTTCCCCTTTTTTTCCCTCCGGGTTTTTTACAAACCCATGGGCCAAAATTTCTCCCCGGGCCCAAAAAGTCCCTGAGGATTTGGAAACAATTTTTAGATTCCTAAAAATTTTTTTTAAATCCCCCATTTTTTTGGGATATAAAGTCCCTTAGTTTAGGGCAGGTATTAGATTTGCCCTTCAGGGAAGGGGAGGTTTATAGTATGCCCCCTCAAATCAGGCGGTATATTTTATATTGTCCCCTTAGCAGGAGGTATATTAAAAATTTTGCGGCACTCAGGGAGGTATATTTGTTTGGGGCTAGGAAATTTTATAGCTAGGGGTTCAGGCGGGTTAATTGGGGGGCCACAGGCAGGGGGGGGGGGGTTTTTGAGGGACAGGCAGGCGTTTTTTTGAGGGGCCCCAGGCGGCGTATGGGGGGCTCAGGCGGTGTTTGGGGGCCCGGGGCCCGGTTTTGGGGGCCACAAACAGGCATATAGGGGCCACAAGCAGGTTATAGGGGGCCCAGGCAAACCCTACGGGGGGTAGGCAGGGTTTTGGGGGGAAAAGGCAGGGGTTTTGGGGCACAGGCAGGGTTTTGGGGCCCAAACAGGCGTTTTTTTGGGGGGGCCCCAAAGGGAGGTGTATGGGGGGCCCAGGCAGGGATATGGGGGGTCAGGCAGGCGTTTTATGGGGGCAGGCGGGGGTTTTTATTTTGGGGGGGGGGGGGGGGCCAGGCAGGCATATAGGGGCCAAAAGGGAGGCGGTTTTTGGGGCCCGGCAGGGTTTGGGTTTTTGGGGGCCAAAAGGAAAGGGTTTTGGGGGGGCCCAGGCAGGCGTAATTTGGGGGTCAGGCAGGCGTATGGGGGCCCCCAGGCAGGCATTAGGGGCCCCAGGGAGCCGTTTCGGGGGTCAGGCAGGCGTATGGGGGCCCCAGGCAGGGTTTTGGGGGCCCCAGGCAGCCATAAAAGGGGCTCAGGCAGGCGTTCGGGGGCCCAGGCAAAGGAATATAGGGGCCACAGGCAGCCCTTTAAAGGGGGGGGTCAGGCAGGCGTTAAAGGGGGGCCCCCAGGAAGGGGAAAATAGGGGCCCAGGCAGGCTTTTAGGGGCCACAGGCGCCTTTTGTGGGGGGTAGGCAGGGGGGTATATGGGGACCAACCCGACAGGCGTTTTTGGGGGCTCAGGCCCGGCCTTTTTGGGGGCACCAGGCAGGCAAATTTAGGGGCACCCGGAAAGGAAATTTTTGGGGGCCCCAGGCAGGTATTTTTTGGGGGCCGAGGCAGGCTTATTTGGGGGCCACAGGAGGGGGTTTTGGGGGCCCAGGGGAGAATATAGGGGGGCCACGGAAGGGGGGTTTTTAGGGTTTGGGGGGGAGGGCAGGGGATTATGGGGGCCGAGGCAGGGATTTTTGGGGGCCCAGGCAGGATTATGGGGGCTGCAGGAAGGCCCTTATGGGGGCCCCCGGCAAAGGGATTTAGGGGGCCCCAGGGGAGGGATTTTTAGGGGGGCCGCAGAAAGGGAAATTTTGGGGGCCGCAGGGCAGGCATTTTTGGGGGGGGGTGCAGGAGGGGATTATGGGGGCCGCAGGGGTTTTTGAGGGCCACAGGCAAACTTTAAAAGGGGGGGGCCCCAGGGAGGGGGGTTAAAGGGGGCCAAGGCCCGGCATTATTGGGGGGCCCAGGCAGGCATTATAGGGGGCCGCAGGGGGAATTTTTGGGGCCCCAGGGGGGATTTTTGGGGGGGCCAAAAGGCAGGGATTAAAAACAAAAAAATTAAAACTTACCCAATTCCCGGGCGTGCGCTCCTCCCCTTTTCCCTCTTCAGTCCCCGCGCTCCTCCGGAAATCCTCGGGGCCGGCCTATGAGCGCTGTGCGCCCGAGGGAGGGGGGCAAACGTTGCGATGACATCACGTCATCGCGACGCTTTCCCGGGTGAGGCCACGGGGGGAGGCGGGTCCTCAAGGGGCCCATGAGGACCCGGCGGGGGCCCCCCGTGTCGGCCCTGCGGCTCACCGGAGGATCCAGCTATCCCCCGGGGAGGGGGGGCGGGGAACTGTCTGCGGGGCAGGGAAACGCTTGTTCTCTGCCCCCGAAGAAACGGTCACAGAGAACCCCCGGCGTTCGGCCCATGGCAGCGGCCTTTGGGGCCCGGCGGGGGGTCGGGGCCCGAGGGCCCTTGGGGTAGGTGAGGTAGGCGCCCCCAGGGGGGGCCGCCTACCTTGGGCCCCACCCCTCGTCCCAGCCCTGGCTGTATGGAAATGGCACTGTTATAGTGAGGGGTGTTTTGGGGTGGCAAAATGCTATGGTTTAGCGTGCATGGCTGGGAATTTCTATGGTGATTTCTGGGATGGCTGGCAATGCTTTGGTGAAAGCTGGGTTTTGGTGGCCAAAGTTTTTTGGGGGAAGCTGGGAAAAAAAAAGGTTTTTTTATTTTTTTGTGGGTTTTTTTCCTCATTGGAATTTATTTCCCGGGCAATATGTCAGATCCCCACAAAAAACCATAAAAAAAAAGGGTTTAAACAGTTTGAGACTCCAAAAAGGAGGGGGATGAAATGGGGCATTAGGCCATAGTGTATATGTGGGTTGTTCTCTTTTGGGGTTTTAGTTGTGAAAAACCCCCACCTCTTTTAAAACCCCAAAAAACTACAATGAAAAAAGGGCTAAAAATCCCCTTTTTGAAAGAACCCAGCAGTTGGGGCCCCCTTGATCTTTGTCAAATCCCTTTTAAAAGGGGTTTTTCTCACTAAAGGGTTGCCCTTTTTTGGGTTTAAAAATCTTTAAAAAAAAAATCACTTTTTCAATTTGTGTCCATTAACAGTGTCCTGGCTATTCTGGGGGATACCTTCTTGTTTTGGGCTTCATCAGTCCTCTGGTCGCTTTTTGCTTTTCAGACCTTTTTGATCTATCCTGATAAAGGTTCCCGCATGGTTTCTTAGCTTTCAGGGTCTGGCTTTTACTGCGGCCCAGTGGAAAGCCAGTAAAACCCCCTGAATTCAAAGTGAAACCAGGAAAAAAGGGGCTGAGGGAGGATGAATCAATTTTAGAAAAACAAACCCTTTTTAAATGAAACAAAGCCCCCTGCCATTTTTCGCCCTTTTTAAAATTTAAATGCCATAAAAGGGTTTAATGTGAAATTTTCTCCTCTTTTTATGGCAGTTTTTAAAAGTACTCACACTTCAAATGTTAGTGACAAAAATTTTTGCCAGGGGGGGGTGTTTAAAACTCAGGGTTTTCAAATTTAAAAGTAATAACAGGGAACAAAACCAAAGTGCAGTTTAAAGCAAAAAAAGGGGGGGGTTTTCCGGGGTTTTTAGTTCATGGACCGTTTCAATAAAGGGGCCCTTTAGGGGAGCGCCCTTTTTACTTGCGCGATGTTTTATAACTTCGCAAAGAGCCAGCAGTGCCGGTACAAGGAGGAGGCGACGGATCGTTCCCGTTCTGCCCCCCCCCCTGTATGTATCGGCGCTCACTGAGCGCTGATGCATACACAGCTTTCACCGCGCCCCCTGCGACGCTCGATCTCCTCGGCTGGCAGTCTGCCACTGAGGAGATCCCTGGGAGCTGCGTGCAGTGTAAGCAGCGTGATGACGTCACGCCGCTTACACCGCTCAACAGATCCCACCGCTGAGCAGCTCCGGACCGGGACGCTCAGACCCAGGTGATACTTTTTGTTATTTTTTAATTATTACGGGGCTCATGTTACAAGGGGGGATACTGGCTTAAAAGGGGGGGACTTGGCTACAAGGGGGGCCCCCCGGGTACAGGCGGCAACATGGCTCGGGGGGGCTACTGGCTCAATGGGGGGGACCACGGCTACAAAAGGGGATAATGGCTAAATAGGGGGCATAACTGGCTACAATGGGGGCACACTGGCAAAAGGGGGGCACACTGGCTACAAGGGGGGGATCACTGGCTAAGTGGGTCTCACTGGTACAAAGGGGGGGACAATGGCTACAAGGGGGCACATGCAACAAGGGGGGCTATTGGGGACAATGGGGGCACCACGGCACAAGGGGGGACATGGAAAGGGGGGTCATGGCTAAAAGGGGGCACATGGTAAAGGGGGCACCATGGTACAAGGGGGGGCACACGGTAAAGGGGGCAATGGCTACAAGGGGGCCACGGCTAAAGGGGGATACTGGCTACAAGGGGGGCATCATGGTAAAAGGGGGGCACACTGGCTACAAGGGGGGCTTCACTGCTTTCAAGGGGGGATACTGGTCAAGGGGGGCACACTGGTACAAGGGGGGGACCATTGGGGTACAAGGGGGGGACCACTGGCTACAGGGGGGGCACATGGCTCAAGGGGGCCACTGGCTACAAGGGGGGCATCACTGGCTACAAGGGGGGCACCCCTTTGGTACAAGGGGGGTCTTGGCTAAAGGGGGCCACACTGGCTAAAGGGGGCATCACTGGCAACAAGGGGGCACACTGGCTACAAGGGGCATCACTGGCTACAAAGTGGGGCATCATGGCTACAGGGGGGCATCACTGGCTGCAGAGGGCATCACGGGCTTCCAGGGGGGCATCACTGGCTACAAGGGGGGCATCACTGGCTTTCAGGGGCATCTACTGACTACAGGGGCATCACTGGCTACAGGGAACTCACTGGGCTACAGGGGGATCTATGGCTACGGGGGGGATCTACTGGCTACAGGGGAAACACTGGCTTCAGGGGCATCTACTGGCAACAGGGGGGATCTACTGGCTACAGGGGCATCAACTGGTACAAGGGGGAAATCACTGGCTACAGGGGGCTAAATACCTGGCTATGGGGGCTACTACATGGCTACAGGGGCTATTACCTGGCTGCCATATGAAGTGCTATAGATGGGGAGTTTGTATAGAGATAGGAATTGGTTGGGAAGTGCTGATAAAGTGAGGAGTCTTAAGATATTTGTTTTGTAAATTTTACAGTGAAGAGTCGGGAGTAGTCGTCATGGCGTCTGGGACAGATGGAAAAGAAGAAGAGAAAGAGAACAACTCTTCAGAGACGTCTCCTGTGAGTCACTAGATATAACTTTACTGTAATCTCTTATATGTCTGCAGAACCTGTGTTCAGCGGGTATCCACCACTGTATGCTGGTAATATTGGTTGAAGTATAATGGTTTGTATTCAGTAATGGTCAGTTTGTATTATTCAGTCACTATGTGGTGGTGATATGTGGTCACGGTGTTGCTGTATTTGGTCACTATGTGGTGATATGTGGTCATGGTGTGGTAGTATTATTCGGTCACTGTGTTGGTGATATGTGGTCTTAGTGGTCTTGGGATTCTGGTTGGTGTAGCAGTGTTATTTGGTAACTGTATGACTATTATCTAGTAGTTTTATATGTAGCACATTGTGGTAAAGCTTTCTGTATATTTTGGCTTTGGTTGATGGTGATGCACTGTGTTTCATTATGGCACATTATGTTACCTGGGGGGGGGGCGGGCAAATTTCTTCACCTCGCCCTGAGTGAAATTTAGCCTAGGAACGGCCCTGAGTATAATAATTATTGACTAGTCCTCTTCAGAGTAGTTTGTCATGAGGGGGTTTCAAAGCCTATTTCATGCTTCAAGAGTGCAGAGGGTTGTAGCATGGGAGCGTATTGTATTTTCACCGTAATATTGCCACTAAATCACAAGGATTTGTCAACCAAACACAGAGGACATTATTCATATAGTCTCAGGGCAAAGCTGGCAAGACAATATAATATAATTCTCTCAGGCCCATAAGGAGATGAAGATATGGAGAAAAAGTAAGATGCATTATTCTTGAGGAAGTCAAAAGGTTGATTTGTGCAGAAGTTCTGGGGAGGTGCATGATTCAAAGCTAATCTGATTATGGAATTAGAAAGACTTCCTGATATTTTATAATGAGATTTATTACTACATAAAGAAGAATTGGAGAAGATCAGTCTATGCGAAAAGCAGCAGAAATGCATATTTATATAATTCCAACAAGCAAGTAGCAAAATCATTCCTTCACGTGGAGTCCCAATAATACTGTCATGCAGAGTTCAAAAACAGTAAAACAATGTCATGTAGCAAACGTGAAATCCAAGCAATATAAAAAGTGCAAAGGACTGGGCACAGATCGGGTACAGAAGTAGAAATTCTGTTGAAAATACAAAAGCGAAGAATGAACTACGTGGCTTTTGTGCTGAAGTAATTTTTTTAATTGCAGTTTTTAATGCCGATAAATTAAGACTATTATTTTATGCAGATTGATTTCCTTTTTTTTTTTTTTTTTTTTTTACTGATGTTGAACTAATGCTGAAAGAAGTCACCTGGACCTAGGAACTACAGAAGTACTCTGTAGCTACTGCTATGTGTGCAATATGGCAAATATACAGTTGAAACCAGAAGTTTACATACAGTATATAAAAAGACACATATGCATCTATGTATCACTATCTGACATGAAATCAGAATATACCTTACAAGTTTTAGGTCAGTCAGGATTACCAAAATTATTTATATGTGCTAAATGCCAGAATAATGAGAGAGAGAGAATTTTTTAAGGCATTTTTATTACTTTCTGCAAAGTCAAAAGTTTACATACATTTCATTAGTATTTGGTAGAATTGCCCTTAAACTGTATGACTTGGGTCAAACGTTTTGGATATCCTTCCACAAGCTTCTCACATTAGGTGGCATGAATTTTGGCCCATTCCTCCTGACAGAACTGGTGTAACTGAGCCATGTTTGTAGGTCTCCTTGCTCACACCTGCCTTTTTAGCTTTGCCCATAAATTTTCAATAGGATTGAGATCAGGGATTTGTGATGGCCACTCCAAAACATTGACTTGGTTATCCTAAAGCCATTGTGTGACCAGTTTGGCAGTATGCTTCGGGTCATTGTCCATTTGGAAAATCCATTTCCACCCAAGCTTTAACTTCCTGGCCAATGTTTCGAGATATTGCTTCAGTAATGCCACATAATCTTCTTTCCTCGTGATGCCATCTATTTCGTGAAGTGCACTAGTCCCTCCTGCAGCAAAACAACCCCACAACATGATGCTGCCACACTCATGTTTCACAGTTGGGATGGTGTTCTTCGGGTATGTTCACACAGCGTAATTGCGGCGTGCATTTTGAGAGATGCGAATGATGCGCGCCGCAATTCCGGTAATTACGCCTCGTCCCCCTGCGCATACAATACGATCGTATTGTTTGCGCGGGGAGATAAGTGACATGTCAATGGGGAGAGTAATGTGAGAGTAATGCATGTCAATAGGGCCGGCGGCCTGCCGGCCCCCGCGCACTCTGGGAGTATGCATTGATCAGCACGACTCCCAAATCACCCGCCATATTGCAGTGTGTACTGTACGCGCCGCAATTACGCTGTGTGAACATGGCCTTAGGCTTCCAAGCTTCTCCCTTTTTCCTCCATATGTAACGATAATCATTATGGCCAAACACTTCAATTTTAGTTCCTTCAGATCACAGAACATGTTTCCAAAAAATGTAGGTCTTTTGTTCCTTTGAGCATTTGCAAACATTAATTTGGCTTTTCCATGTTTCTTTTGGAGTAATGGCTTCTTCCTGGCAGAGTGGCCTTTCAGCCCATGTTGATAAAGTACTTGTTTCACTGTGGATAATGACATAATTTTACCAGCTTCCACCACCATCTTCACAATGTCTTTTGCTTTTCTTCTTGGGTTGATATGCACATGTTGCACCAAAGCACGTTCATGTCTGAGACCCGTCTCCTTCCTGAGCGGTGTGATGGCTGGGCATTCCCATCTTGTTTGTGTTGGCATTTGGCAAATATAAATAATTTTGGTAATCCTAACTGACCTAAAACAGGGAAGGTTTATTCTGATTTCAAGTCAGATAGTGAGAAAAACATGCATATGCATGTTTTTCTCACTATCTGACTTGAAATCTTTTATATTGTTTATGTAAACTTCTGGTTTCAACTGTAGGTGGAAACGTCTGACCTCTGTAATTGCAAACAAAGGTTTCTGTACCAAATTTTAAGTTCTGTTTTTCTAATGTATCAAATACTTATGTCATGCAATAAAATGCAAATTCATTATTTAAAAAACATACATTGTGATTTTCTGGATTTCTTTTTAGATTCTGTCTCTCACAGTTGAAATGTACCTGCGATAAACACCACAGATGTCTCCATTCTTTATAGATTGGAAAACTTGCAAAAATCACCAGTGTATCAAATTCTTATCTTCCCTGCTGCATGCAGTATATGTGTCTGCTAAACATGTATTCACCAAAGTGAAAATAAGTGAAGGCATATGAGTAAAAAACTACAATTTATTTGAAAAAAAAACTTAAAAGCCAAAGCCATAACAATGGGCAAACAAATCATAAAGTTGAGGTGGATTTTTTATTGTGTTGTGACTATTTTTGCCCGTTGTAACGGCTTTTAAGCATTTTTTCAAATAAACTGGAGGTTTTTTTATGCATATCCCTTCACTTATTTCATTTTATGTTTATATGATTTGATGCCAAATTTTGAGTAAAAAGCAGAGAAAATCTGTCAAAGTGAAACTGAAAATCCTGCTGACCCCGTCCACATACAGTGTTTAACAGTTTGGTCAGTGCAGACATTAATGCAGGGAAAGCTCTCAATCACTGTATGTGGGCAGGTAAACAGGACTTTCACCACTTTTTAATCAGAAATCCAGCTCTAAATAATATTACCCTATAAATCAGAGCTCGACTTCTCTTCTCTGTCATATAACCCTATATATTATAGAACTCCGCTCCTCTCCACTATCATATAACCTTATAGATCACATAGCTCAGCTCCTCTCCTCTATCATATAACCCTATATATCACATAGCTCCGCTCCTATACTCTATCATATAATCTTATATATCTCAGAGCTCAGGTTCTCTCCTCTATCATATAACCCTATATATCACAGAGCTCAGCTTCTCTCCTCTATCATATAACCCTATATATAACAGAGCTCAGCTCCTCTCCTCTATCATATAACCCTATATATCATAGAGCTCAGCTTCTCTCTCTATCATATAACCCTATATATCACAGAGCTCAGCTCCTCTCCTCTATCATATAACCCTATATATCACAGAGCTCAGCTTCTCTCCTCTATCATATAACCCTATATATCATAGAGCTCAGCTTCTCTCTTCTATCATATAACCCTATATATCACAGAGCTCAGCTTCTCTCCTCTATCATATAACCCTATATATCACAGAGCTCAGCTCCTCCTCTCTATCATATAACCCTATATATCACAGAGCTCAGTTCCTCTCCTCTATCATATAACCCTATATATCACAGAGCTCAGCTCCTTTCCTCTGTCATATAACCCTATATATCACAGAGCTCAGCTTCTCTCCTCTATCATATAACCCTATATATCAGAGCTCAGCTTCTCTCCTCTATCATATAACCCTATATATCACAGAGCTCAGCTTCTCTCCTCTATCATATGATCCTATATATCACAGAGCTCAGCTTCTCTCCTCTATCATATGTCCCTATATATCACAGAGCTCAGCTCCTCTCCTCTATCATATGTCCCTATATATCACAGAGCTCAGCTTCTATCCTCTATCATATAACCCTATATACCATAGAGCTCAGCTCTTCTCCTCTATCATATAACCCTATATTATCATAGAGCTCAGCTTCTCTCCTCTATCATATAACCCTATATATCACAGAGCTCAGCTTCTCTCCTCTATCATATAACCCTATATATCACAGAGCTCAGCTCCTCTCCTCTATCATATAACTATATATCACAGAGCTCAGCTTCTCTCCTCTATCATATAACCCTATATATCACAGAGCTCAGCTCCTCTCCTCTATCATATAACCCTATATATCACAGAGCTCAGCTTCTCTCCTCTATCATATAACCCTATATATCAGAGCTCAGCTTCTCTCCTCTATCATGTATCCCTATACAGTATATCACAGAGCTCAGCTTCTCTCCTCTATCATATAACCCTATACAGTATATCACAGAGCTCAGCTTCTCTCCTCTATCATATAACCCTATATATCACAGAGCTCAGCTTCTCTCCTCTATCATTTAACCCTATATATCACAGAGCTCAGCTCCTCTCCTCTATCATATAACTCTATATATCACAGAGCTCAGCTTCTCTCCTCTATCATTTAACCCTATATATCACAGAGCTCAGCTCCTCTCCTCTATCATATAACCCTATATATCAGCTTCTTTCCTTCTATTAGATCCTATTCTTAGATTGGGCAACATAAACCACCTGACAGGTTCACTTTAAATCTATTCCAAAGTCTTTAAACAACCAACACTTTTCCCTCTACATGTCTCGAATAAAGTGGGGCCTCATACAACTGCGTCATTGAAAAAATAAAAAAGTTACAACTGTTGAAACACAAGGAGACAAAAACTAAAAAAATGTTCTGGTCATTAACTACTCTTCAGGCGTTCGGCTAAAGAGGTTAATTGTTAACAGAATTTAATAATATATAACAAGATTTTTCAGGTAAAATGAATCATAAAATTGTTTTATTTGTTTTACATTCACAATCTCAGGAACTTGGAAGATGCAATAGACTGGCTGTTTACACAGAACTCTTCCGTATTTTGTTTTGCAGGGGAAATGTGGAAACGTAAAAGCAAACAGCAGTGGTGAATTTGAGATATAAATAATCTGAACTCAGACAGGTCCATTTGCAAGAACACGCCACATACTCAAGAGCTACAACTTCATCCTCTTGAATTTATTGTCCTGTAATAAAGTATATGTGGGAAGTAAAAGGATAGAAGACAATGCAGAAAAAGGACCCATGAAGTGTTAATAGGAACATGATATGAAAATGCTAGAAATCAGTAAAGAGGCTCTATAGAACTTATCCTGGGTTAGGGGGATCTATATATGCCTCTATGAACCTCACATCTTCACACTATACCTTGATCTACTGCTTTCTGAGCAAAAATTTACAAAATGAAAAGGAGGTTCTTAGTATACTTTTTGATCAAATGGTATAAGCTCACTTGCCTCTTCACAGCGGCCTCTTTAAAGTAGCAGATAAGTTGAAGTCCATATAAGACAAAAAGTATTCCAGCGCTGGTAAAAATGTATGAAAATTTATTTAAACCACAGCAACCCACACATAGTGCGTGTATCAGGCTACGCGTTTCTAACCACAAAGGTTCTTCATCACGGCCCTTCTGCTCACACACCTGGGATTCCTTAAAGACTTTTAAAACCAATCACAATGCAGCACTCTTTAAAGTAGGTCCCTACACATTGTTGCTGTGATGCTATATCTGTATAGTGGTGTGGCCTAGAGCCAGGGGGCTAGGTCTGATGGCAGTGGTGTTGTTGGACTACTGGGTTGTAACTCTTAGGGTGCTTTCACATGGTGTGTTTTTGGTGTGGTTTTTGATGCGTTTTTTTTTTTTTTTGCTGAAATGCACAGCATTAAAAAAAACTACCACCCAAGACAGATAAAGGACTGGGTATCCTAACAATATTTCAGTATCTCCAAAATCATTTAGACAAAAACGACAGAGACAGCAAATACTTGACCTAAAATATAACTTTTAATAATAACCTTTAAAAATACTAATACTTATTATACCCTACACTAACCCTACCATAAAGATACCCTATACTATATCCCTACCTGTCAAAAGAAAGGGGATCCCGTCCCAATAAGGACGACCCCAACTGGAACCTATCCTAAACAAATATCACCCTAATACACCCTACAACTTACAGTATATTATCCAAATGAAAATTACCGAGTGTAGTAAAATAGCCGTATACAGTGATCTACAGATCAATGGCCATAAAGAAAACCTTAATGATATCTAATGCTAATTTTTATAGAAAGCCTTAGGAGAAAATAAGCCAACTCGTTTCCTCCACAAATCACGGGATTCATCAGGGCTACATCACAAGCAGGGGCGTTGCTAGGGTCCTAAAACATCCGGGGCTCGAGCCCTTTGTGTTTTTCTGGGTAGGGCTGGGTTCACACGACATTTTTCACGCCTCATTTTGAACTGCGGATTGTTTTTTTACAGAGAAAAACCTTGTGTTCCTGTCACTAATTTTCTGCACATTCCACACAGATCCCGTCCATCTCCTCAGCAGTCACTGTACAGTAAAATCACCAATGACAAATTTACTTTTTCAGAACTTCTCACCTTCATATGACAATATCCCTAAACAGTCACCAAAACATACACCGATACATGGAGCAAATTACCAGACAAGTGATTGTTACTAAAACGCTCCTACAAACCAAGACCCCAAACTATTACTACTTAAGGCTCAAATAATCCTGCCAGACCCTGACCAAACGCGACTCCCACATGTGACTATCCACTGCACACAGGCCCTAGAGACATATATTACCGCCATACAGTGACCAGATAGTGGTAGTTACTAGTTGTATGTAGACTCTGCAGAAATATAAGTGATTACACTGCAGTTACATTTAGTAACTCACCAGAGACGTCTTTTCTGATCAGCGTCGTTCACTTTCCCTTTTCTTCTCCATCCGGTTCACACCTTCATGCTGATTGCTCCCGGCCAATACTTGTCCCTGAGGATTTGGACACATATCTTAGAATCCTCACATTTCCAGCAACTCCTTAATTATAGGTATAGCAGTCCCTTCAGTTAGGTATATAGGGGCACTGAAGCAGTATATGGGGCCACAGGCAGTATATAGGGGGGCACAGGCAGTATACAGGGGGGCACAGGCAGTATACAGGGGGGCACAGGCAGTATATAGGGTGGCACTGGCAGGTATATAGGGGCACTGGCAGGTATATAGGGGCACTGGCAGGTATATAGGGGCACTGAGGCAGTATATGGGGGCCACAGGCAGTATATGGGGGGCACAGGCAGGCATATGGGGGCCACAGGCAGGCGTATGGGGGCCACAGGCAGGCATATGGGGGCCACAGGCAGGCATTATAGGGGCACAGGCAAGCATTATAGGGGCCACAGGCAGGGATATGGGGGCCACAGGCAGGGATATGGGGGCCACAGGCAGGCATTATAGGGGCACTGTCAGGTATATGGGGCCACGGGGAGTATATGGGGGCCACAGGCAGGCATTATAGGGGCACAGGCAGGGATATGGGGGCCACGGGCAGTATATGGGGGCCACAGGCAGTATATGGGGGCCACAGGCAGGCATTATAGGGGCACAGGCAGCCATTATAGGGGCACAGGCAGGGATATGGGGGCCACAGACAGTGGTATGGGGGCCACAGACAGTGGTATGGGGGCCACAGGCAGCCATTATAGGGGCACAGGCAGCCATTATAGGGGCACAGGCAGGGATATGGGGGACACAGGCAGGGGTAGGGGGCCACAGGCAGGGGTCGGGGGCCACAGGCAGTATATGGGGGCACTGAGGCAGGTAAACGCTTTAAAAATAACAACAGTAATACTCACCTTAACTCCCCCGGCGAGCGCGCTCTGTCCTTTCAGCCCGCGCCGTCCTCCGGCAGCTCTCGGGCGCACGGCCTATGACGCGCTGTGCGCCCGAGGACAGGCAGCGTCGCGATGACATCACATCATCGCGACGCTGCCGGCTGAGGCGCACGGGGCCGCGGCGGGTCCTCAGCGCTGTGAGGACCCGGCGGCCCCGCTGTGTCGGACCTGCGGGTCCGACACTATCTTGCGGGGCAGGAGCGCTCGCTCTCTGCTCCGCAGAAGCCCGCGCTGTGTGTGCGTTTCCCGCGGACGCACACGCAGCTGAAGGGCCAGTCGGTGCTCCAAGCCCACGGCAGAGGCCTGGAGCCCGGGAGACTCGGGGCACAGGCTGTTTTATTCGGGGCTCGGGCCCGAATAAAACAGCCTAGCGACGCCCCTGATCACAAGGCTTAAAAGAGTTGAATCACTACAGGCTTTCAGCCTACCTCAGTGTCTGGCAGCAAAGGATTTTTGAATTCAGGGGCGTGCTTCTTGTCTGCCTCTTCTCCTCCCTCTTCCCCACTCCCCTCAGCACACAGACGGCTCTTCGTCTGGACTGCAGGGGGAGGGCGAGGGGGTTTGCTGCCAGGGTTAACCCTGCCTAGATCTGCTGCTGAATCAGCCATACTGTACTGTGGTTGAGCTCTTGCTGCTCCTCTCCATAGAGTCAGGAGACAGGAGAGGGCTGATCTATGAGTGTAGAGCCAGAGGTCTGTGAATCTGTGTGTGCTAATAGCAGAGCAGGGGGGGATGTAAGTGTTCCTATACCCCCTGTTTAGCATACACATCTCCACATCTCCAGCAACATCAAACACAAACACTTTCAGAACAGACACAGGGCAGCTGTGAAGTGTGTTACTATAATCACGATGTGTCACTAATACAGCAGAGCAGGGAGGGAGATGAACCGTTCACATGCCTCCCTGATCTGTTCTATTAGTATAGTCAGAGCTCCACAGACACATCATGATTATAGTAACATACTTCTACTGACTACAGATCAGCCTCACCTCTGCTCTCCTTAATCTGTGTAGAGAGCAGGAGGAAGCAGGCACACACAGGGTTAATCCAGGCAGCACAGCTACACAAGGGGAGTAGAGCCCTTCCCCTCCCATAGGAAAGCATCACATACTGTGTGGGAGGGGCTCTGTGCTCTGACCTGTATTCAGAGACAGATGAGTCATCCAGGCCTGGCAGCCAGTGAGATAAAGATCAACAGGTTGACTGCTATAGGGATTTGAGGAGCTGATGCACTACTACTAACAGGGATAACTCAAAATCAGTAGGACATTTGTAATGAACATATATTGCAAAGCTGCTTGTTTTTTAAAGATCTTTTAATTAAAACCCAATCATTGTAGCGAGACAACCCCTTTAACCAAGTATTCAAAGAGAGTACGTAAGATATAGTTAATAGCTGTATATAAAAGGCCAAAAGATAGAATAGGATTGATCTAAATATATGTAAGTCAATGGCAACAAACAACTCACCCCATTTCAATATCTCACAGGACAAAGTTGATCTCTCCAGGACACCTAATACTACCATCAATATGTCCCACTGCCCAATAAAGTCTGCCAATAGATTACCACCGGGGTGGCAGTGCCATAGAACTATACTCCATCGCGGTCAACTTCTTTGGTAGGAAGGCATAAATTACTGTGCATTTCTGCAAAAAAAAAGGCATCAAAAAACGTACCAAAAATGCACCATGTGAAAGCACCCTTACTAGTGTGGCTGTTGCTGTTGGTGGTAGTCGCCATGCAGTGCTACATCCACTAATGTAGGGACCTACCTTATAAAGTGAAGTAGGTCTTATACAATTTGGTAAAAAAGTGTACATTTTTGTAGATTTTTGCTGAGAAGCAGTAGATCACTGTATAATGTGAGGATGTGTGGTAGGTCTTATACAATTTGGTAAAAAAGTGTACATTTTTGTAGATTTTTGCTGAGAAACAGTAGATCACTGTATAATGTGAGGTTGTGCGGTTCATGCCTTTTTGCCAGGTTTGAGACTACAAACAAATCCTGTTTGTAGTCAGGTTCTGCAGTCAAATGTTACTAAACTCTGCCCCCTTTACTTGATAACCTACAGTCATGGCCAAAAGTTTTGAGAATGACACAAATATTATATTTTTACATGATCTGTTTCCCTCTGGTTTTTATGTGTGTTTGTCAGATGTTTTTATCACATAGAGAAATACAATTGCAATCATTTTATGATTAACAAAAGCTTTTATTGACGGAATGAGTTAATGCAGCAAGTCAATATTTGCAGTGTTGACCCTTCTTCTTCAGGACCTCTGCAATTCTCCCTGGCATGCTCTCAATCAACTTCTGGACCAAATCCTGACTGATAGCAGTCCATTCTTGCACAATCAATGCTTGCATTTTGTCACAATTTGTTGGTTTTTGTTTGTCCACCCGTCTCTTGATGATTGACCACAAGTTCTCAATGGGATTAAGATCTGGGGAGTTTCCAGGCCATGGACCCAAAATCTCTATGTTTTGATCCCTGAGCCATTTAGTTATCACCTTTGCTTTATGGCAAGGTGCTCCATCATGCTGGAAAAGGCATTATTGATCACCAAACTGCTCTTGGACGGTTGGGAAGCAACCCCACACATGAGTGGTTTCTGGATGCTTTACAGTTGGCATGAGACAAGACTGGTGGTAACGCTCACCTTGTCTTCTCCGAACAAGCTGTTTTCCAGATGTTCCAAACATTCGGAAAGGGGATTCATCAGAGAAAATGACTTTACCCCAGTCCTCAGCAGTCCACTCCCTGTACCTTTGGCAGAATATCAGTCTGTCCCTGATGTTTTTTCTGGAGAGAAGTGGCTTCTTTGCTGCCCTCCTTGACACCAGGCCTTGCTCCATGAGTCTCCGCCTCATAGTGCGTGCAGATGCACTCACACCTGCCTGCTGCCATTCCTGAGCAAGCTCTGCACTGCTGGCAGCCCGATTCCGAAGCTGAACGGGCTGGCGCTTGCTGGTCTTTCTTGGGCGCCCTGGAGCCTTTTTGGCAACAATGGAACCTCTCTCCTTGAATTCCTTGATGATGCGATAGATTGTTGACTGAGGTGCAATCTTTCTAGCTGCGATACTCTTCCCTGTTAGGCCAGTTTTGTGCAGAGCACTGATGGTTAACAGAAGAGAACCAATGATGCCAAGCACCAGCCTCCTTTTAAAGTGTCCAGTGGTGTGATTCTTACTTAATCATGACAGATTGATCTCCAGCCCTGTCCTCATCAACACCCACACCTGTGTTAATGGAGCAATCACTGAGACGATGTTAGCTGGTCCTTTTAAGGCAGGCCTACAATGAAGTTTAAATGTGTGTTGGGGGAAAAGTTCAATTTCTAGGCAACTATTGACTTTGCAATTAATTGCTGTTAAGCTGCTCATTCTTTATAACATTCTGGAGTATAAGCAAATTGCCATTATAAAACCTGATGCAGTAGACTTTGTAAAAATTAACATTTGTATCATTCTCAAAACTTTTGGCCATGACTGTACAGACAGCAAAGTATGAGATTAAGTTTACATACAGGGTTTGTTACATTTCTATAACTACATACCTTTGTATCAGGTGCTCTATGAAATTTGAACAATATGAATTAGTTTTTAGAAAAATGTAAGTCTATTTGTAAAATTACTTTATTTATATTTTAGATACATTGCAAAAGTGTATACATCCTGTAATCTAAGCACTTGGATGGGTACATTTTTTGAAGGGGTATTCCCATCTTATTGATTAACGTTAACCCTTTAAGGTCTAAGCCTGTTTTGGAGTTAAGGAACAAGGCCTTTTTTTCAAATCTGACATGTGCCACTTTATCTGTGAATAACTTTTCAAAACTTTTACCTATCCATGTGATTCAGAGATTGTTTTCTCGTGACACACTGTGCTTTAATTTAGCAATCAATTTTGGTCGATAAAATCCTTGTTTAGGTGTGAAAAATATCGAAATTTTGTGAAAATTCGGAAAAATTTGCCATTTTCAAAGTTGAACAATTTCTGTGTGCAAGACACATAGTCACACCAAACAAAATAGTACATAATGAACATCTACCATATGTCTACTTTGTGTTGGCATGATTTTTTTTAAACATCCTATTATTTTTTAAGACATTTGGGGGCTTTAAAATTTAGTAGCAAATTTTAAAATTTTCAAGAAAATTTGCAGAACAGATTTTTTGGGGAACCAGGCCACTTCTGATGTGGTTTTGAGGGGCTTGTATGTTAGAAACCCCCATAAATGACTCCATTTCAGAAACTGCACCCCTTAACATAGTCAAAACAGCATTTAGGAAGTTTATTAACCCTTTAGGTATTTTGCAGAAATTAATGAAAAGTGAAAGTGAAATTTCAAAATTGTAACTTTTTTGCAGATTTCTGATTTTTGTTCATTATTCGTTGGAACCCCGTAGATTTTACCAAGAAATTGCAACTCAATAATGATTCTCCTTATTATGCAGTTTTTAGAAATATCCCACTTGTGGCCCATATGCGCTTTTTGACTCTTCCACAGGCCTCAGAATTGATGGAGCACCTTCTTGTTTTAGTATATTTTTCATGCTTTATTGGGGTAGTGATGGGCAGAGACAGATGTGGGAACAGAAGTTACAAACTGTCTTTTTAACTGATCACACAGCTATAACAAAATGAGTGAGGGGAACAGGGACTTGGCAATGAAGAGGTTAATTTTTTTGTGTGTTTTTCACTGTATGAGCCAGTGATGATCACTGGCAGAAAATTGCTGGAAGTTGAAAGTGGCAAACTGTCTGATCAGACAGCTGCCACAAATAGATCACAGGGGCAGTGAAGTGATTAGGCAGTGGAGGGGTTAATGAAGTATTTCAGGCTGTGACAGCCCAGATCGCAGCACAGGGCACTAGGACCCAGCACAGAAATACCATCTCCTCACTCTCTCACACAGAGCAGAGCCTGGGAACATGGATCAGCTGTAATGGGTGAGTCAGCAGACTGACTGACCAATCCCAGGGATCCTAGGCATGGGGATCACGAGACTGCAATGATTGATCACCTGCTTGTGTAGATGTGCTAATTAGCTGTCAGAAACAGCAATTAGCAGGGGGCTTTCATCTTATCTCTGCACAGGGAGACAGAAAGCTTTTATGACATTCCTGGAATGTCAGGGTGCATTAACAGGCAGTGAACCATGACGTTCAGGAACGTTAGGGTGCCTTAAAGGGTTAAATATGTAAGCAAAGGTAAATAAAGATTGCTACCAAATACATTGCTGTTCTGATTTTGCTTCCCTTCAGCGTTACAACAGTTCTTATTTTCTGCTTGTGTATACAAGCTTTCCTGGGTTACTGACCATCTCTCTCTGCTCTGCAATGTTCTGGCTGATGATATTACTCCCTGTTGTGTCTTATCAGCAGCACATGAGCTTGTTTATCTTTCTAAATGACAAAGCCATTGGAGCGCTGTATCCTTTGTGCCCTGCTGTTAAAACCGCTCCATCACTAATGTCCATCTAACGTTACTATGCCAGTTTCACAGGTTGTATTCTCTGACCCTGCATGCTATGTTCTAATATCTTTTGCCTTTGTAAAACAATAGTTTGCGGCAGCTTGTGTTTTCTATACCTGTATCTTCTGTCTACATTGAAAATGTGTTTTACTTTTTGAATCAAAGTGTTTTTATTGTGTGAAAGCAGCAAAACATTAAAAAATATACAAATTGAGTATCGCTGTAATCATACAGTACTGATTAAAGCTAGCATGTCATTTATAACGCACGATGACAGCTGTAAAAAAATAAAAAACACTACCAGGATTGCTGTATTTTGTTCAAAATGCCTCACAAAATCCTTAATAAAAAGTGATCAAAGCATCACATGCAGCCCATAATGGTACCAATAAAAAAAAGTAAACTCATCCCGCAAAAAAACAAGCAAAAAATAGAATAGCGCCCCAGGGCCACGTATGGGATATCTCTAAAAACGGCAGAATCTGGGGAATCAATGTTGAGTTGTGATTACCTCGTAACATCTACCATGTTCCTGTGAACAGTGGATAAAAATTTAAAATCTGCTTTAATTTCTGTGAAAAACATAAAAACCTAATACAAACTTCCGAAACACTATTTTATATACTTTAAGGCTATGTTCACACGGGTTAAAATGGGGTCCATTTCGGTCTGTATTTCACGCTGTACTGTGCTCAAATACGGGCGAAATACGCCCCAGTTATTACGGTAATCCACAGTTCTCATAGAGAACTATGGATTACGTCTCCTCTCCCCGCTCGTCAATTATTCACAGCGTTTACGTGCCGTGAGCAATGCATGCTATGGGGCCAGCGGGCTGCCGCCCCCCCCCCCCAGCTCCCGAACACACGGCGTAATTATGCCGTGTGAACATAGCCCAAGGGGTGTAGTTTCTTAGATGAAGTCATTTATGGGGGTATCTAATATACAGGCCCCTCAAAACCATGTCAGAATTGGACTGGTCCCTAAAAAATTTATGTTGAAATTTTCTTAAAATATGAAAAATTACTACTAAATTTCTAACCCTTCTAATGTCGTAAAACAAAGATATATAGAAAATTATGCCAACGTACAGTGAACACATGGTATATTAAATATAAACTATCTGTCTTACAAATTTCTGAAGTTTGAAAATGGCAAATTTTTCTAATTTTTCACAATATTTTGATATTTTTCACAAATAAACTAGGGTTGTATGGACCAAAACTAACTTAAAGCACAATGTGTCACGAGAAAACAATCTGTGAATCCACACGACAAAGGACAAAATACTGTAAGACTTTAAATCCGTAAAACCCTGATTCAATACGTTTTTATAGTAAAGTGCTCTTTGGGAATACTCCTCATCTGGTTGTTTAAATTGTAGGAACCTAATATGGCCGTTCAAACACTCCCAAATGGTATTTGGTCATTCAAAGTCCTTGCAATAGTAAATAGGTAGGGCTAATTCTATAGTTAAGCAGCGACGTGATAAGTACAGAAGATCCTGGAAACAGGGGGAGCCTCAGTGTTTTAATTAGCAGTAAATACATAAAACCACCCAATCTCCTATGAGGAATCCTATACTCAGGGCACCTCCTGAGATCAGTCTCTGCAGTTTTCCTCTGGGTTGTAGCTCTCTGGCTTTGGTTGCACACTGCTAGGTCTGTAGCTATCTGCACATTGCTGGTAATCTTAGTCTATGCCTACACACCGCTGGTAATCTTAGTCTATGCCTGCACACCGCTGGTAATCGTAGTCTATGCCTGCACATCCCTGGTAATCTTAGTCAAATGCTGCACAATGCTGGAAATCTTAGTCTATGCCGCACACCGCTGGTTAATTTAGTCTATGCCTGCACACTGCTGGTAATTTTTAGTCTATGCCTCCCACACTGCTGTTAATCTTAGTCTATCCCCTGCACACCGCTGGTAATCTTAGTCTATGCCTGCACACTCGCTGGTATACTTAGTCTATGCCTGCACACCGCGGGGTAATCTTAGTTCTATGCCTGCACACCGCTGGTAATCTTAGTCTTTTGCCTTCCCACACTGCTGGTAATTTTAGTCTATGCCTGCCACTGCTGATAATCTTAGTCTATGCCTTGCCACACCGCGGTAATTTTAGTCTATGCCTGCACCACCGCTGGTAATCGTAGTCTATGCCTCCCACACCGCTGGTAATCGTAATCTATGCCTGCACACCGCTGGTAATCTTAGTCTGTGCCAGCACACTGTGGTAATCTTAGTCTATGCTGCACACCGTTTAGTAATCTTAGTCTATCCCTGCACACCGCTGGTAATCTTAGTCTATCCCTGCACACCGTGGTAATCTTAGTCTATGCCTGCACACTGCTGGTAATCGTAGTCTATGCTTGCACACCGCTGGTAATCTTAGTCTATGCCTGCACACCGCTGGTAATCGTAATTTAGTCTATGCCTGCACACCGCTGGTAATCTTAGTCTATGCCTGCACACAGCTGGTAATCGTAGTCTATGCCTGCACACCGCTGGTAATCTTAGTCTATGCCTGCACACCGCTGGTAATCTTAGTCTATGCCTGCACACCGCTGGTAATCTTAGTCTATGCCTGCACACTGCTGGTAATCTTAGTCTATGCCTGCACACTGCTGGTAATCTTAGTCTATACCTGCACACTGCTGGTAATCTTAGTCTATGCCTGCACACTGCTGGTAATCTTAGTCTATGCCTGCACACTGCTGTTAATCTTAGTCTATGCCTGCACACTGCTGTTAATCTTCGTCTATGCCTGCACACTGCTGGTAATCTTAGTCTATGCCTGCACACCGCTGGTAATCTTAGTCTATGCCTGCACACCGCTGGTAATCTTAGTCTATGCCTGCACACTGCTGTAGTTTCTAGCTGAACACTGCTGTCGCTGTAGATTTTTGCCTTCACACTGCTGTGGCTTTCAGCAATATAGTACTGAGGCTCTCTTTCTGCACACTGTTGCAGCTGTAGTTTCTAGCAGCATATTGGTGAGGCTATCTGGCGGCATGCTGCTGAGGCTCTCTGGTTGCACACTGCTGGGCCTGTATCTCTTTGTCTGCACACTGTTGTAGCTTCCAGCTGCAAACTGCTGAGACTCTCTGCACACTCCTGGGGCTGTAGTTTCTAGTTGCACACTCCTGGGGTTGTAGTTTCTAGTTGCACACTGCTGGGGTTGTAGTTTCTAGCAGGGCCGCCATACAGGGGGTACAACCGGTACTCCCGTATGGGGCCCGGTGGAATAAGGGGGCCCGCGGCAAGCGGGCCCCCTTATTCCTCCGGCAGAGCAGGGCCCGGCGGCGCGGCCGCCGAACCAGGCTCCGCCTGGCCCACAGTGTGGGCCGAGTTGGGCGGGGGGCCCCGGAGGCATTTGCCGTCGCTCCCGGGGCCCGGCCCGCGCATTCCGATCTTGAACGCCCGGGCCCGCGGTCACGAGCGCCCAGAAAACCGGCCGGGAGCTGGGGACTAATGTCCCCGACCCCCGGGGGGCTGGCCCGGTGCAGCGGAGCGCAGCGCCATTAGCGCTGCGCTCCGCTGATCTCCCTGGCAGGCTCAACGCATTAGGCTTTCAGCCTGCCAGGCACCGACCCCTCCTGGTGACGTAGGCTGCGCGGTGACGTCACTTCACCGCGCCGCCTATGCAGGGCGGCAGGAGCCGGCGGGAGCTCGGAGCGGCAGGACCGAGGCTCAGGTAAGTGATTGATTTGTTTTTTTTTTTTAATATACTAAGGGGCCCTGACTGCCTATCACTAAAGGGGGTCCCTGGCGCTGCCTATCACTAAAGGGGGTCCCTGGCGCTGCCTATCACTAAAGGGGGTCCCTGGCGCTGCCTATCACTAAAGGGGGCCCTGACTGCCTATCACTAAAGGGGGTCCTGACTGCCTATCACTAAAGGGGGTCCCTGGCACTGCTTATCACTAAAGGGGGTCCTGACTGCCTATCACTAAAGGGGACCCTGACTGCCCATCACTAAAAGGGGGTCCCTGGCGCTGCCTATCACTAAAGGGGGGGTCCTGGCGGCCTGCCATCACCCAAAGGGGGCCCTGACCCGCCTATCATAAAGGGGGCGCTGACCGCATATCACTAAAGGGGGTCCTGGCGCTGCCTATCACTAAAGGGGGGCCCTGACTGCCTATTCTCTAAAGGGGGTCCCTGGCGCTGCCTATCACTAAAGGGGGTCCTGACTGCCTATCACTAAAGGGGGGTCCCTGGCACTGCTTATCACTAAAGGGGGCCCTGACTGCCTATCACGAAAGGGGGTCCCTGGGGCTGCCTTTCACTTAAAGGGGGTCGTGACTGCCTTTCACTAAAGGGGGTCGTGACTGCCTTTCACTAAAGGGGGTCGTGACTGCCTTTCACTAAAGGGGGCCTGACTGGCCTATACATAAAAGGGGGTCCCTGCGCGCTGGCCTATCACTAAAGGGGGCCCTGACTGCCCTATCACTAAAGGGGGCCCTGGGCTGCCTATCACTAAAGGGGGCCCTGACTGCCTATCATTTAAAGGGGGGTCCCCGGCGCTCGCCTATCACTAAAGGGGGTCCCTGGGGTGCCTATCACTAAAGGGGATCCCTTGGCGCTGGCCTATCACTAAAGGGGGCACTGATGCTATCACTAAAGGGGGTCCTGACTGCCCATCACTAAAGGGGGGTCACTGGGACTGCCTATCTCTAAAGGGAGTCCCTGGCACTGCTTATCACTAAAGGGGGGTCCTGACTGCCTATCACTAAAGGGGGTCCTGGCGCTGCCTATCACTAAGGGGGCCCTGACTGGCCCTATCATAAAGGGGGTCCCTGGTGCTGCCTATCACTGAAGGGGGTCCCTGGCGCTGCCTATCACTAAAGGGGGTCCCTGGCAAATGCTTATCACTAAAGGGGGTCCTGACTGCATATCGCTAAAGGGGGTCCCTGGCGCTGCCTATCTCTAAAGGGGGTCCCTGGCGCTGCCTATATCTAAAGGGGGACCTGGCTGCCTAACATCTAAAGGAGGGCCCTGACTCTACCTAACCTCTAAAGGAGGGCCCTGACTCCACCTAACCTCTAAAGGAGGGCCCTGACTCCACCTAACCTCTAAAGGAGGGCCCTGACTGCCTACAAACTAAAGGGGTCTCATGGTAGGTACCCACCAACCTACCTGGGGCTGGCCTACCAACTTATCCGGCGGGGTCTACCTACCTAAATAGGGCCTATCTAATTACCAGGGACCTTTTCCCATTTTGCCTACCTACCTGGTAATATAATTGTTAGGGCAGCAGCCATAGCTGTAGCATTATCTCCAGGGGGGTTAGTCCTCCCCCCCACCCTCCAACCCTTAGGATACTAGGCCTAAGTTATGGCATGTACCCGCTCTCCCACCCCCGGGGAAGTTTGTACAGAGGTTGGGAATAGGTAAAGAGATGCTGGAAAATTGAGGATCCTAAGATATTTGTGTGTAATTTCTGCAGGGATAAGCTGTGGCCGGGACAAGTCATCATGGCGGTGTGGAACGGATGCAGAGGAAAAGGGAATTAGAACGGCTCATAAGAGAAGAGAACGACTCCTCAGATAGGACGTCTCCGGTGAGTTCCTGATTTCAGGGGTTATTTTGCTTCTAAATTGGATCATTTCTGTATTCACTGTAATGTTTATGTTGACCTGAGCTGGTGTCTGACCTCTATGGGGGTCTCTATATGGTGGTGTTGTAGGTTATACCTGAGCTGTTGTCTGACCTCTATGTGGTCTCTATCTGGCAGTGTTGTCGGTTATACCTGAGCTGGTGTCTGACCTTTTATGTGGTCTCTATATGGCGGTGTTGTAGGTTATACCTGGCTGGTGTTAGGAGGTACACTTACTTTCTTGTGGTGTTTATTTTAGAAGGTGGTGAGGTGCGTGGGCCAAGGGAAACATGGAGGGGGATATTGTATGTGGGTGGAGGGGGATATTTTATGTGTGTGGAGGGGGATATTTTATGTGTGTGGAGGGGGAATATTGTTGTGGGGGTGGAGGGGGATATTGTATGTGGGTGGAGGGGGATATTGTCTGTGGGTGGAGGGGGATATTGTAGGGCGGGGGGGGGGATATTGTATGTGGGTGGAGGGGGATATTGTATGTGGGTGGAGGGGGAATATTGTATTTTGGGTGGAGGGGGATATTGTATGTGGGTGGAGGGGATATTGTATGTGGGCGGAGGGGGATGTTGTATGTGGGTGGAGGGGGATAGTGTATGTGGGTGGAGGGGATATTGTATGTTGGTGCAGGGGGATATTGTATGTGGGTGGAGGGGGATATTGTATGTGGGTTGGTGGGGGGGATATTGTATGTGGGTGGAGGGGATATTGTATGTGGGCGGAGGAGGATATTGTATGTGGATGGAGGAGGATATTGTATGTGGGTGGAGGGGGATATGGATGGAGCTATTTAGCCCTGTGTCTATGATGTGTGAGACAGACAGATGTGTGACTCTCTTGGTACAGTGTACTACACAATACAGTTCTTTTTTGCACACTGTATTATGTGGTAAAATGGGCGCATTTTTTGTCCTAGAGGCCGTTTTTTTTGCTGGGGGCGGGGCGATCGGGTTTCTGGGGGCGGGGTTTTCGGGGGGGGGCCCAGGTGCTTCAGCTGTATGGGGCCCTGAAATTTCTGTTGGCGGCCCTGGGTTCTAGTTGCTCACTGCTGGGGAGTGAAGCTCTTTGGCTGCACACTGCTGGGGCTTCTAGCAGCACACTTCTGAGGGGTTCTCTGATTGCACACTGCTGGAGCTCTCTGATAGCACACTGCTGGTTGTGGGCCTCTACCATACAAACCCCTGTCCAAACACGCCCCTGCTTCTGGTTCTTTTCTTCTCCTCAGGACCTTCTAAGCTTTTTAGCACCAAACCCTTCTAGGGATTGAACCTGTTTGTCACCATAGTTTGTGTGCACATAGACTTTGAGTACTAATAACTGTGCCATAGCCACAAGGGATATGGCCTTAGTGCCTGTGTAGTCCTGCTATTCCGGCCTCACTTGTTATAATTGCATTGATTATCTAGTCTGCAGCAAAGCTTAAAGGGGTTTTACCACTAAGTAAAATCCCCTGCACTGGCCGCTCACAGCGAGCCGACCGTGCATGTGAATGAGAAAGACAGCGCTTGTGGTCGTCCTCTTCGTTCACTTCTATGGGAGCTTCTGAAGATCGCCTCGTCTGTACACTCAGCTATGTTTGGAAACTCCCATAAAAGTGAATGGAGAGGACAGCCACAAGCCCCACCCTCCTCATTCACATGCTTGGTCGATTAGCTGCAAGCAGCCAGTGGAGGGGTTTTTACTTTGTGGTAAAACCCCTTCAAGCATAGTAAGGTTATGTTCACACGGTGTAATTTTGGCGCCGAAACTACGGTAATCCATAGTTCTCATAGAGAACTATGGATTACGCTTCCTCTTCCTGCTCATTATTCGCGGCGCGTATGCGCCGCAAATAGACATGTCACTTATCTCCCTGCGCGTACAATACGATCGTATTGTACGATCGTATTGTACGTGCAGGGAGTTAAGTGACATGACAAGTAATCCATAGTTGCCAACTTTTGAAAATGAAAAAGCAGGAGATGTTAGACAGCGGCACGCGTAGCTCGGCGCGGCACAAAATTGCATGGACACGCCCATCTTTCCGGTATGCCCCTGGGCCCCCTTCAAAAACCACACCCACTCCACCTAACCCGCATAACGGCTTTGGAAGAAAGCCAGGTAGATGCCCTTATAGCCTGGTAGTAACCCCCCAAAAGCAGGTAGTGCCCCTTACAGGCAGGTAGATGCCCCCTTGTAGCCAAGTAGATGCCCCCTCTGTAGCCAGGTAGGTGCCCCCCTTTGTTAGCCAGGTAGGTGCCCCATTTTTTGCCAGCTAGTGCCCCCATTGTTTGCCAGCTAGTGCCCCCTCTGTTGCCAGGTAGATGTCCCCTCTGTTACCAGGTAGTGCCCCCACTGTTGCGAGGTAGTGCCCCCATTGTTGCCAGGTAGGTGCCCCATTGTTTGCCAGGTAGTGCCCCCATTGTTTGCCAGCTAGTGCCCCCTCTGTTGCCAGCTAGTGCCCCCTCTGTTGCCAGCTAGTGCCCCCTCTGTTGCCAGGTAGGGCCCCTTCTGTTGCCAGGTAGATGCCCTTTCTGTTTGCCAGGTAGATGCCCCCTCTGTTTGCCAGGTAGTGTCCCCTCTGTTGCCAGGTAGTGTCCCCTCTGTTGCCAGGTAGATGTCCCCTCTGTTGCCAGGTAGTGCCCCCTCTGTTGCCAGGTAGATGTCCCCTCTGTTGCCAGGTAGTGCCCCCTCTGTTGCCAGGAAGAGCCCCCATTGTTGCCGGGTAGTGCCCCATTGTTGCCAGGTAGTGCCCCCATTGTTCCCAGGTAGTGCCCCCTCTGTTGCCAGGTAGTGCCCCCATTGTTGCCAGGCAGAGCCCCCAATAGCTAATAAAAATAAAATAAAAAAAACCACTTACCTCACCAGGTCCTGCAGCGGCCAGCCCCCGACCGATTTTCTCAGCGGCGCAGGGGGAAATTTGGAGCACCGCGCGTCATCCCCCTGCAGCCGCGCGTCATTCCCCCCGCCCCTGACCTGAGTGGGGGCGCACACACGGCGGGGGCATACGGGGGGAGGGGGGAGGAGGGAACGATCCCCCCTGCCCCTCCCGCACGCGAGATCCGGGCGGGTTAAGCGGGGAGGGGCCCGCTTACCCGCTTTAGGAGGGGGCCCGGGGGCAGAAGGCACTGGCTACTCCGGCCCCGCGGCCTTTAAAGACCCCCGCCCCCTGTGGCGGCGGGAGGAATCCCAACCCCCCCGGGGGGGGCGGGGGGGACCCCTAGGGGACCCCCCCGCCAAAAACGGGAGAGTTGGCATGTTAAGTAATCGCAGCAAATACGGCCGCGGGCCGGGGGGGCTAACGGACCCGCCCATGCCGAGGAAAAAGCGTTTTTTAGCGTGAGTCCCAAAAAGACCGATGTATGCGGCGGTACTGTACTTGCCAGGGTTTACATGGTTGAACATAGTAAACATCCAGGGTACAAAAATATCGTATTCTAGACTATTACATTTGCTTTGAATCTTTTTTTTTTTCTCCCTCAATAGTTCCTGGGTTTTAGCATCGATGTAAATACTATAGACCTGGCCACAAAAGGATGGCTCAGTGGTCACTAAAGTGCTAGTGGAAGCATGAACTGTAGTGGGCGCATAGCGGGGTACAAGCTGGCCTGCAGAAACCTTATGGGAACATCATTTTAAAGAACCAAAAAGGACATGTGTTTCAAGAAGGACGGCACAATAAATAACAAGAAAAATTTTTTGGCCCATTTTTCAAAAAGTCATCACCGAATTCCACAAGGAAACGACCCAGACTGCCCGGGGCAGATCATGCCCCCATACATTATTTTCATTTTTTCAAATTTTCATTCTTTTCGATATGGACATTATGTGCGATAATACCATGTAAAATCCCCTTTTTCTGAACGACGTACTGATTTTACTGATTTTTCGGATTGGACCCCTGATTTGGGGGTGGAATCCGCGCCCCCGAATCATGTCCAAATCCCCCGTGTGAACATAACGAAAAAATGCCTTTTTTGTTGCCCAGGGGGCAACCAATCACAGAAGTCAGTCTTTATTTTTTAAAATGCTCGGGAAAAAAAAAAGCGAGCTTGATTTGGGTTTTTTATGAGGCCCTTCATGTGTTACCTCCTCCCCCTCTACCTTCCCTTTTCTTTTTAAACCTAACTCATTGTTTTAAAAAAAGTCAAAGTAATAAAGTAATTATACAATGACCCAGAAGACGGCCTCCGGAGACCAGCGCTTCCCCGTCCTGTTATATTTTAGCCCCTTCTTCATCCAGTTCTCACCGTTTAATTTCTAATTTATTTATGAAAAAACATTAGCTGAAGAAGCAGCGTTCTTGAAAAAAATTAAACTTTCTTCAGTCTTTTAGTGCGCTTTTATAAACATAGAATAAGAAATGAAAGGAGCATTCTGGTTTCAGCAAATCAATCTTAAGCACTGAATTATAAAAACTTATACAAGTTTTCAATATTTTTTTCTGTACTTCTACCTCCGTTTTTTTAAATTCTTACCAACATGTGACTTACAGTTCCATCATTAGGTTGGTAATGGGTTATAAAGTAGGCTTAGATAACAGATGGAAACTAGCTCTGATCCCAACATTTTAACCCCTTGGATTCCACATTAAATGCAGTTATGGCATGTGAGGATTGCAGGGTGCCGAACCCGTTGTCATGGCTGCAGGGGAACTTGGTTATTTTTAAAGTCTCCACACACCTACATGGTGCCTCTCCCTAATGAGGAATGTTCCCCTTCTGAGCTACAGCGTCTCACTGAACCAATCAGTATGTTATTTTGCACTGATGAGGGACAAACAGCTTGAGACAGCTGTATGCAGATGAATATCTGGTATGGCTTTACTCCCAGTTATATTGTAAGGCTCAGAAAGTCGGATGAACACTACATCCAATAAGTGGCTCAAAACCCTAGATCTTTTCCCTTGAAAAAGATCTTAAAAAATCTTATTTGACTGTACTTAAAGATGACATGGTGTTAAAAGGTGGAGATTCACAATGCTGTTAAAGGCCAGGTTTCTACATAATAGCCAATAATTGCACAAACATGTTCACATTAGAATGCATTGCAATATCACCTATACTCTAAGTCTATGGAGGCTCATAACGTTACATGTTAACGTGGGATTTTTTGCAGTTAAAACCCTTTTCCTACATGTTTAATGTTTTGCAGATCACGTTTGCGCATATCACAGTATACAGTTTTTAAGTTGTTATTCATCATCGCACACTTACAAGCACTAAAATATTTACTCTAAATACAGGACGCAAAGAGATCATTATACACATTTACATTTTCAGAATGGTTTCTGGACTCTGTATTTTTCTCTAATTTCATGGATGTTGACTCTTTAATGTAATGAACTGCATTAAGTGTTCAGCTGCGTATTGAAATTAGAAGGTAGAAGAAGAGTCCCTTGGGATAAAACCTGTGGAGGACGGCGTTTATGAGTTTACTAGATAAATAATACTGCTGTACTATAATGTGCTTGCTTGCTACACTAGGGGTAAGTGAGACAAAGGGATCGTGAGAGCAGATATTTTCTGGTAATTTTTGTCATTCTTCCCACTCATGTATAGTATAGTCATATAGCCTGAAATGGCTGATACAGGTGAACTGTAGCTGACATTTAGTTACATAGCAAACTTGGGGGAAAAAAGATAGATTAAAAACGTTGTCCAGTGGGGGAAAAATATGTTCTAAATAATATCTCTCCTATAGTCAGGCAATTTAGTAATGTACTTTCATTACATTTTCTGTGGGCCTTCTGCCATTTTATATCAGCTATTTGATAACAGAAAGCTCAGTAGTTTTCTGTGTCTCCTCATACAGGAAACAGCACTTGTGTCGAGCTACTTTTGGTCCTGCCTCCCGAAGCTTCCACCATAAGGCTATGTTCACACGGCAATGACTGGGAAGGATTTCAGCCCGTAATTCGCACTGTACTGCGCTCAAATACGGGCGAAATACGTCCCAGTCATTACGGTAATCCACAGTTCTCATAGAGAACTATGGATTACGTCTCCCCTCCCTGCTCGCACAATACGCTGCGGGGGGAGATAAGTGACATGTCAATTATTCACGGCGTATCTGCACCGTGAATAATGAATGTCTATGGGGCCGGCGGGCTGCCAGCCCCCCCGCCCTCGCTCCTGAGCACACGGCGTAATTGCGGGCGAAATACGTCCCACAATTACGCCGTGAATAAGCGGTGTGAACCCTGCCTAAGGGTTCTCAGATGGATTTTCAAATGGTTTTTGGATTTGAAAATTGGCTGTCAACCTTTAACATAGACTTTAATAGAAAATCCGCTCCATCGTCTACACTGAACGGATTTTCAACCTGAAAAACTCAAAACATGCCCAATCTTCTGCCCGGTTTTCAGGTGGAAGTTGTGCTATTCAATGGTTTAGGGGGACGAGCGAAGCCGCAAACTGCAGACAGAACCGTTCCCCAAAACTATTGAAAAGACGATAAAATATCTTAAAGCAGAATCCGACCGGCATTTTACAGTTGCTGTTTGGCTGTACCCTAAGGTAGGAAACAGCATGTAGTAAGCCTGGGTTAGAAGGGAAACAGATTGCACAGTAGGGGTATGTTCACATGGCATGTTGGATCCATTTTTGGATCCATTTTTAGATCCAAAAAACGCATCCAAAAGTGCAGCGTAAATTGTATCCAACATACATCCAACACACAGGTGCATGTTTGGCTGCATTTTGGCTGCAGCAGAAACACACCCTATTGTTTTAAATAGGGCGTCTGCTGTGTTTTTCGGATCAGGAATTGACAATTCTTTGAACGGATCCGAAAGACGCATCAGAAAGACGCATGTAAAACGCATTGGTGATCACTCGTCTGAACCCCAATGCCTGTTTTACATTGAAAGCAATGTAAAACACACTGCACATTGTTAGATGCGTGTTTGGGTCCGTTAGGGTTCAAAACACGGATCCAAACACGCATCCGATTTTGGATCCAACACGCTGTGTGAACATACCCTAAAAGTGTTTTTAATTTAGCATTAGCTGTAAAAGTTTAATCCCCCTTTTTCTTTCAGCTGCTTGCAGGGGCCCAGGAGAGGTAAGCGGGTGCCAAAACCTTTTTTGTTGGGTGCTGTAGGGGGCCCATTGTTTCTGTGATGCGTGCTGGGTTTGGGGTTTTGCAACCCAGACCGGGGGGCAGTTTGGGCAGCAAGGGGCTCTTGGGCCACGGGGTTGTGCCCCTTGCTGGAATGGTTTTGCGGCGGGGGCCCCATGCAGTGCCCCCCTTTTAGTGAGGGCCCACTTTATAGAGTCACCGTGAAGGGGAAAGGGGCCTTATCGTTTTGTTTCAAAAATATAAAAAACCCTTTCCTTTTCATTTTTGAAAAATTTTGCTAGAAGCATTAGATAAATGTATATGTGGGGAAAGGCTTCCAGCCCTCCCTTCCATGTTTTAAAATCCCAAAAAGGGCATGTCCCCACAAAAGGTTTTTTCGCCGTTTTCCAGCCGGTTTGCGGTTTTTCAGACCGCCGAAAAAAAGCCGAAAAAGACCAATGGCTTATGGGAAAAACCCCTGCAGCAGTCCCATTGCACAGGTTTTGCCGTCCCGGAAGATGCATCCTCTTTACACTTGACCATGCCGATCATGCTTAGCCCCCCATTCGGGCCCAAGTTTCTGCCTTATTGGATTCTGATTCTACCGGAAATGTCATTAATTTGTCTTTGATCTCCAGATTTTGTCTTGCTGCAATGCCTCTAGTAATTTCTTCCATTAGTGGAGAACTCCTAAAGGGCACCATCTGGTATCGTACTGATCCTCTGCTGCTTCAGGTTGGTGCACTTCACAGAAGAAGATCTTGTTCCTTGTGACACCGCATTCTACCTCTGTGTCTATGTGAAGCCAGAATATTCACTAAACTCGACCTGCGTGGAGCCTACAACCTGATCCGTATCCTTGAAGGCGACGAATGGAAGTCCGCTTTCAACACTTTTGATGGGCATTTTGAGTATCTCGTGATGCCCTTTGGCCTATGCAGTGCTCTAGCCATCTTCCAGGACTTTGTGATTGAAGTCTACCCAGACTTTCTGTATGTTTTTGTCATAGTATACCTAGATGACATCTTTATCTTTTCTCCTAATCAAGTCTCATCGTGACGATATGTGTCTAAGATGCTTAAGGGCTCACAACCTCTACAAAAAACTGGAGAAATATTGTCAAGAGTGGCGCGCAGCCCGCAGTTCGGGCTGCGGGTGCATTCGTTCCCCTGCGTCCCCTCTTGCGACCAGGGCGAGCGGTGCATTCACTTACCATGCCTCGCTCCTGCTTCCCCGTGTCTGTCTGTCTGGCCGGTGCACGCAGCCCCGCCTCTTAGGGCGTGCGTGCCGGCTCTCTCAGATTTAAAGGGACAGTGCGTTGTCAATTGGTTTTGCCGGCCGCTGACCCTATATAAGGGCTCCACCTCCGGAACTACCTTGCCGAATCCATAGCACCTTTACCTATGAGAGGAAGCCTTACTCTACTCCGGTTTGCCATTCCTGTGTACCAGTCCCGTCTGCCTTTGTTCTTTGACCACAAACCTTTGCTGCCTGCCCGACCTTCTGCCCTGACCCAGACTACGACTTCGTCTACTGCTTCTGTACCGCGTTGCACCTCGGCCGCCTCCGCAAGCAAGCCACATCAGGGGTAGTGACCTGGTGGAATCCCGCCACAGCAAGTCCATCCCGCCTTGCGCCGGGCTCTGGTGAAAAGCGGAACCCACTTAGATTCCGCTCCCTGGTGTGGCCTGTACCATCACTTGCGTCGGTCCAGTGAATCCACTACCCCGGCTCATTACACATATGTTTTTTAACAGAACAGTCTACCATTCCTATGGTACATCATCTCCGATAGAGACCTGCAAATGGATACTGCCAAATTGCCTGCTGTTCTTCAATGGTCGCGGATGACCCCAGGAAGCTCGGGCGATCCATCATTTCCTGGAGTTTGCAAACTATTATCGTACATTTATCCCCCACTTCTCTACTCTGACGGCCCCCATTGAGGCTTTGACTAAAAAGAACTCCAACCCTAAACTTTGGCCACTTGAAGCTGAAGAAGCTTTTGTCCGCGTTTGCTACAGCACCTATTCTAATTTGCCTGGATCCGAAAAAACCCTTCTATTTAGAGGTGAATGCCTCTTACATGGGTGCCAGAGCTGTTCTCACAAAGAAGACTTCTTTGTTTATATCTATCCAATCCTGTGGACAATAATGACTGACTGACAGTTATCAAAACAACTTACAGAGAAGTTTTTACCAACGGAAATGCGGCGAGCGGGACCAATAGATGGTTCGTAACGAGAAAC
Source organism: Phyllomedusa bahiana (assembly GCA_025379985.1). Lineage (NCBI taxonomy): Eukaryota > Metazoa > Chordata > Amphibia > Anura > Hylidae > Phyllomedusa > Phyllomedusa bahiana. Next base: position 130,678 of record JAODAL010003155.1, read on the forward strand.
GGCGTCTCAGTCTCTTTACTGCGCATGTCCTTCCAAGACGCGCATACTCATTAGGCAATCGGCTTCCAGACTCCCATGCGCATGTCAGATACCCACACTGTGTGTAATCTACAGTCACGTCTTACAACGGCAGATAGAATTTGCAACAAAGTCTCATCAAATATTGCAATACAGACATATAGAAGGCAACAAAGTATATAATAATCGCTCCAATTATGCTTATAAGTCCTGGTCACACAGATCAAACCACGGGGCTCCTAGAAACATATACACCACGATACCGAACATCGAGACAAGGGGAATTACAAGGATTGCTTTTTATGTGAAAGATCTTACAAAAACAAGTCACTTTGCAGTATATGTCCATTAACAGTGTCCTACCTATTCTGAGATATCTCCTCTTGTATGGGCTGCATCAGCTCCTGTGGTCGCTATAGCTACAGACCTTTTTGATCTCTCCTGATAGGCTGCCAGTGCTGGTCGCTATAGCTACAGACCTGGCTTCTACTGCAGCCTAGTGGAAGCTAGTAAACACTCCCCTCAATTGAAAATGAAACAAAGAAAACAGGACTGTGGTAACATGAATCAATGTAGTGAGGCGACCCCTTTAATGTCGCAAAATGTGAAAATTAATCCCTATAACGACGGCACTCCAACTCACAAGCTACACAACAATGGTGTGAGCCAGCAAGTGTGTGTAGTATCATACAGTGATAGTCCTGGTCCCCATAAAACACTGTGACCCCAAGTCACATTTTGAGGGCACACAAATTTACACATGTACACTGCTATACAAGCTATGCGTTGACTACTTTACATTGTATTAAGATGTCATATCTTTAGTGTTGTCCCATTAAAAGGTATAATAAAATATTTACAAAAATGTGAGGGGCATATATATTAGATGCAGCTTTGGCCTGCTTCCTACTTGTAAGAACTGACAGAGGGAATCCGGTCACAAGGAGACGGATTGAAGCTGCATCTCACAGGAATACACAGGAGATGCTGTAGCTTTAGTTAGGAGACAGAAGTTCTGTGTCTTGGATCCATATCACTTGCTGCCCTTAGCACTCAGAGTGGAGTAAATGGAATGTAAGACTCAACCCTCTGTGTCTGAGCCAGAGGTGTCATGAGACGTGTAGGCTGCATTGGAGGAACAACTTTAAAGAGGAAGAAGGTAGAAAACTTATAAATGACACATCATTTAAAGTAGGTATATGATGAACTATTTATAGGCACAAAAAGTTGGGGTACTTCTGTTAGTTGTAGAATAGTTGGTCTAGTAATGGGCCCATCATTCCATCTAGATATATTGTCAGGTATAGCTTAGTGGCCACCACCTCTTGGTGTTCTATTCCTGACTTTAGTTTGTCTAAAAAACTGGGTTTATCAACTGGAACAAAGGGGATCCAAAAAAAAACTACACTTAAACCATATGATAGTATTGCCGCTTTCTGATCATTAAAGGGAATTTGTCGCCAATTTTTTTTTTTACTTATTAAATCAAGACCCTGATCCATATTCTTTTCCTCTCAGCCGTTTTTATTTCCTGATTGTAGATTTATCTATTCGGGCTTATTGATGGGGGGAAAATTATTGTTGCACTGCTTTAAACAGCAGTCAGAGAGTACTTTCGCATTTTCATGCCATAGGAGTCTTAAGCAGATTTGCCCATAGACTTGTTGGGAGAGTTTTCACTGTGAGGGGAGAGGGGGAGCTGTAAAAAATCCTTTGTGACTGGTGGTTTCTTGTTATCTTACACATTGGTGTCTCCTTCATTTTGCCCCTGTTTACTGATAGGAGCACACTGCTGAAAAGTCTCAAAACAGAGCGGGAAATTGTCGACGATTTAGTAGGCTTGTGGCCAAAGTAAAAACTCCCGGACTTAAGAATTATTTAAAAAAACTGAAAGTGTTTGGGGAAAAAAATAAAAACAAACCAAAAATTCCCAAAAAAAATGTGTTTAACATAAAAATGGGGATTAAACAAAAAGTCTTTATTTGGAACATTCCCTTTTTTGATGACACAAACCCCTTTGGCTCCTCGTTTGAAGAAAAGATGGGTCCCTTTACTGGTCATTCCATCTATTTAATCTGTTACATGTTACAGTCAATAGCAACCAGACAGATGGGGGGTAATGGGGCTTTCCCTGTTTTCCTATGTGCATGCCCACGACATGTTAATAGGGTGTATTGATGGGTCTCCATGGCAGCCAAGTTCCTAATAAAGACTCCCAAATCTAGCATTTTTTTACTTCATTTAGGTCCTGTAAGACCTGCGGGATGTTTTCACTAACAAATATAATACACTGCAATACAATACAGAAAAATTGCGTTATTGGCATATTCACATTTTTTTCATTTTTTGAGACCATTTAAATCCCTTTTCAAGCCGAGGGGTTTGAAACATAATATGGACAAATAAAATAAAGAAGGAATACCAACTAATAAAAAGGGGGAGAGGACCCTGCCCACGAGGGCTTACAATTTGCAATGGAGGAGGTAGGAGACAGAAGATGAAGGACAGAGATATATGTATTATAATATAAGGGCAGCAGGGTTATTGTAAATTGTAGGCTGACCTGAAGATATGGACTTTCAGGTCACTTTTGAAAGTTGTAGAAGGGAATTGTTGTGATAGTAAGTTCCAGAGAATAGGGGATGAGTAAGAGAAGTTTTGGAGATGGTTATTTGAGGAGCTGACAAATGGAAGGAAGAAAGGACATTTGGAAGATGGAAATTGTGTGGGAGGGGAGGTATCTGGAGTTTAAAGGGCAGATGTATGGGGGGACATCAAATTTTAGTTATTTTTTAGGCTCAGAAAAAAAAATTATAGAAAAATTAGCTTAGCATGATGCGTTTTTTTCAGCTAAAATGATGCAATCGTACCCTTGGGTTTTTTTCCTTGGTAATTTCTACGACCCCGAAAATCTTTAAATGTTAAAGGGGCCCCCTATCACCTTTCAGAAAACCATTAATAACGAAGACTAAAATACAAACACTTTTCAAATATGTTCATTAGGAAAATCAAGCATTTCACCTGTAATTTTGTTTTTTTTTAAAAAAAACGTTGCCCTTTAAGACAGCTCTAAAGTCGGGCCAAGTCGGCCTGGGCGTTTGTGTATACTTGTTGACAGTGTACAAATCCCCGCCTCTGGTGGGAGAGCCCCTTGTGCAGGGGGGGGATTTAAATCTACTTTTGCACACCAGCACAGTTAATATTGAGTCTGTGTGCTTGGGAGGAGGGTGAAGCAACAGGTAAACTCTGCACACTATTCCTCAGGTGCTGTGCCTGTTTACTGTTGTAGTGAAACTAGATTACCCTGTACAAGCATTTATGCCCTCAATTCCCCCAGCAAAGTTGGTATCTCCCAACAAAATGCTAAGATTCTCCTGAGTTACAAAGCAAAAGTAAAGTGCAGGGCAAATGTGCATCAGCTCTGTTACAAGTCCAGCCAGTCATACCTGAGGACTCGTTGAGGAGTGGTTTACACCACAGTACTTCCAAGTTTTAATCTTTCGCTGTATTACAAGAAAAAAAATTACTTGTTTTGCCTCTATGTTGCATATTGTTGCATATTGTTGAAGATAATGTAAGAGGGGTATGTAAAGAGGAACACCGAAATGAGGCATATATCTAAAGATATTTCAATATATTGAAGGCAGTTTACATTTCATACAAAAAAGCAAAAGTAAAACCTGCCCCCCTGCAATATTGAGGAGAATCCTCTGGATTGCTAGTGACATGTATTTGACAAAAGTCTTATAATTTCATCTATTATCAATTTTTGTGTGTTTGTGTGGAGGTGAGAGGTACACTTTAATGTCAGGGGCAAAAGCTGGACAATACCAGTAATATAAGACCAAGTTCCTTTAGATTCCAGCTTTGTAAATCTAGTTTTGGGCTAGAGAATTGACGAAGACGGATTGCAGCTGAAATTCAGTATGCATAGTAATTCAGTATATTGGCTGGGCAGAGAGATAAGCGGTCGTAGGTCTCCGCAATCAGCGCCTTGCAATGGGGTGTTGAAGAAAGTAGGTAGAATATATTAAAAGCACGCTGAAAAGGAAGCGGCAACACATAATCCCTAAATCTCTGCTTCCTCCATTCACAATAAGAAAAGGAGAAAACCATAAAAGAAGGTGAAATCAGGGAGGAACTGATAAAGGAAAAAAACATAAACTAAACCCAGATAAATTTCATCTTATTCAAGCAAGATAGGATGTCGCACACCTAGGTTGTAGCAATGTAACTGGGGTGCTCGTGGAAGGATAACAAATCCTGGTAGCAGTCTCTAGATAAATCCACAGCACACCACAGATTTTATGAAAGGGTGAAAAATTTATTTACAAGTATACAAATCACCAAATGTGCATGTATAGAGCAAAATAGACCTCACGCCTACTCCTATTACCTTGCCTCTTACCAGATGTTTTCTGATTTAAGCCATCGGCAGAAAACGCTCTAATTGGTCTGGCTATCTCTAGTTTGCTCATACATGCGTCTTTGGAGATTTGTCTACTTGTAAATACATTTTTCACCCTTGCATTTAATTTAGTGGTGGAACTGCTTTGTCGTCCATGTGTGCTGTGGATTTATCTAGAGATATTTTTCATCAGCATCAGGGCAAATGTCTGATTCCGTCTTTAGATAGTGATATGAAAAACTAAAAAAAAAATCTAATATTCTTAAAAAACATGTTTAACATACAAAATTGATTTAGAACCAAAGGTCATTTTCTGCTTGTTTTATCACATACGATTTTGTGGGATAGTGTGTGGAACAACTCTACACTAAAACTTAACATTTTTTACCAAGATACATTTAAAACATACCAAAATTTATCTTAACTGCCTAATACTAAAGTACAATACTAACGAGAAAAATACACGGAGCACCCGCCCCGAAATGTGCGACCCCGCACTGGAGACCCTAACTATATCAAACAGGACCAAAAAAACATATTCAAAAATGTGTACATTCAATGTAAACCCATAATACCAAAAAACAAAAAAATCGACACAAAATACAAAGATACAACACAACAAACATCAAAATCCTAAGTTGAATTACAACATCCACACAACAATCGAGTTTCTCCCTGTAGATATCACGGGTTTTCATCAGGGAGACAGGGAACCAGCATAAGACAGACACACAAAACAATAATAATAGTATTCCCAGATAACTATGTATAAATAAGATACAAGATAGAGATAAATGTGTAACTCTTACGTCCCTTGAAAGATGCAACCGGGACTTGGTCCTGAAGAGATAATGCACGGCACTGCTATAGATGATGATATAAAAAAGCAGTAAGATACAACTGGTAGTCACACTCCTAAATACCTGTACTGAGTATCGGTGTCCGGAAATTGAAATGTGTGTCGCACGCACGCGTTGGTGAACTACACTAGTCACAAAAACTTACAAAGTTAGTAGATTCCCGATGGGGTCTCAGCTATCGCGGCAAAGGGAACGTTCGCACAGGCGCACTGACAGTAAAAATGTCAAAATAATAGAATACATCGGCACCAAAGAAGATGCGCAGCGCCCCAGCAATATCTAAATTCTGGCTGCACGGACAAACACACGGGCGCATTCTCACTGGAGGCAGAGAAGGGAAGACCTCAAGTGCATAGGCGCCACAAAAGATGTCCAGCGCCCAAAAAAGATGTTAGCACTTCGATAATAAATAAAGGTGCTCCGTGTGTTTGTCCGTGCGGCCAGAATTTAGATATTGCTGGGGGGCTGCGCATCTTTTTTGGCGCCGATGTATTCTATTGTTTTGACATTTTTACTGTCAGTGCGCCTGCGCGAAATGTTCTTTCAAAATATTGTCACCTTTGTACAATCACTTTTTGCTCTAGGGTCCATAGAGTGAAAAAATCTCCTCTAAGCATAAGTAGTCCGTTATATATCTGAGGTTTTATGCGAGGTTTTTCAGACAAAAAATGTGCCTATAAACCTGCCTATAATGTTGTCCTTTATACATGCTATAGGGACATTATGCCTGCCTATAAAACGTGCCTACTAGGTCGACATTATACTGCCTCTATACATATTTATATAGAATGGATATGACTTTACAATTTATGTTTAATTTTTTCTTGCTTTTTTATATGATAAATTAAAAAAATGGGGATTTTTAGATGGTTTATCTCTTTTTTTTTAAAAGCATTTAAGCCCACATACCCTACTTTTTTTACTTTTTATTTTAGACACTGTGGTACTTAACCACTAGGGAGTCGAAAAGCTAGTAAAATAAACTGCAATACTAATGTCTGGCTGGGTGCAATAAGATCAGTAATATAGTAGTCCTGGGAACCTTCACTAGGCTGCCATGATGACCACTCTTGACAACCTGTACTTCCTGCAGAAAAAGATGTAATCAGGTGACAAAGGAGGGGAGCCTGACTAAAAGCTTAGGTGCCATTGTCTCTTTGACTGTCATATTTAAGTGGCTTATTGGCCGGACCCGGAGTAATCAACAAATGGAGCTACCTCTGCACGGCATCATAACATACATTCAGTGTTGGAAAGAAGTTAAAGGGGTTGTCTCACCATGCTGTTTCACAGCACCACAGTCAGTTTCAGACTTACACTTCCTGGTTAGGTGGTGGGTGGGTCTATAGCAGTAATGGACATACAGTATCAGCTCTACTATTCCTGTTAAAGTGACATGAGTGCAGGAGGTTTGTAATACTACAGAGCTCTAAAGAATGTCAGTAACATAGATAAACAAGCTTTATAGATAGATAAACAAGCTTTGTGCTGGAGATAACACACACAGCAGGAAGTGAGTAATCATGGTTGGACAGTACAGCTGGAGCAATGAGAGCAGAGAGAGATGATCTCAATAAGCTGGAGAAACTTATATACACAAGCAGGAGATAAAATCTCCTCTAACTCCTAAAGAAAGCAAAATCAGAAAAACAATGTATTTGGTATGAGTTTTTATTTACCTTTGCCTGTATGATTTTTTTTAATTATTTGTAGTGGGAAACAAACCATACAATTTTATACCTCTTAACCAATTTTGCAATCCAAATGGCAATGCTCTAAGGTATTCATGGATTGAGGCTATAGTGAGTCTTAACAAAACAAATGTAACAGGTTGTATGTACAATTCACATGCACAGGAAAAAAAGCAGTTCCATTAGATTCAAAGTGTATAAAAAGCACAGCTCCTGCATTGGATAGTCTTATGGATGTCTTAGTGTAACTCCTTACATTTTGAAGTTTGTATGTATTTCAGGTAATTGCTATTGAGGCAGTTACCTACCTATTATGTGTGTTATAATGTTCATCAACAGTGCATCTGAACCAGAAATATTTAGCATCAGACACAAATACATTATATGAAACACCCCACGGTATAAAGACTCAGGAGTTAAATATCCATTTATGTGACAATAAGCAAATTTTGGCTCTTATTGGACTGAACACAGAATCATTTGTGTGTTTGGTGAACAGAAGACAAGTCGGCGCTGCTTGTCTATAGCTGGCTTTCATGTGCCTGACACGAGTCAGGAGTTAGGATGTCACAGTTACATTATGTAGGTTATGCAGCAGCTGCTGGATACAACTTCATTCTTAAAGCATTGTATATTTCGAAATGAAGACATTTATATAACATTGTATAAGCTAAGATGTTTCATTGCAAGTGTCTGCTGAAGAAATACTAAACTTCAACCCTGGTTTGGAAAATATAAGAGAATAGTTAAAAAGGTTTTGAAAACTGCCAGAATAAATCAGCTTGCTCATTTTACCCAGAAACACATGAACGTGCAATATCATCAAAAAAGGTCTCTAGGTTTTTTTGTTAACATACATAAAAAAATAGCCCTATTGAAAGGGACTGACTCCGAAGTCACCTCCAAATGAGGTTTCTCTTCTTCTGGATGTTTGGGACCTTAGTGGAATGAGATTGGCTCCAAACTCAGTTGCAAATGGGGTTTCTCTTCTTCTGGATCTTTGGGACCTTAGTAGCAAGGGATTGGCTCCAAACACCTCTCCAAATGGGATTTGACGTCTTCTGGACCTTTTATGACCTTAGTGGCAAGGGTGGGAACTCGAAGTCCCCCAAAGGGGTTTGTTTTCTTCGGTTTTTTGGGCCCTTTTAGTAAAGGGGGATTGCCCAAAGTCACCTCCAATATGTTTTTTTTCTGGACCATTGAGACTTATTGTCTCAGAGACTTTGGCCATTAAAGAGAATTTTTTGTTACTCTGGTGGACAAGTCAAGACCTGAAACGCCCTATATAAATTACAACAACATGATCAAAGTTCTGTGTGATAAACTAGCCATTAGATCATCACAATCGTCAAAACCCACCCATTTTAATTATCACAGAATTTTGAATTGGCAATTGGATTGAACTGAATTTTTTACTTCCCCCCTTTTTAAAAACTGATACAAAGCTAACAGCTATCTATTATTTATGACCACCTTCAGTTACCAAAATGGTCCAAGGTATGCAAAGCATTGAAAATCCTAAAAATATATAGAAGAGTGGACTGGGAGTTTAGGTGGGAAGTACACTGCTTACTGCCTTCTTCACGGTAAAGATGACCATATAAATGAAAATTTGGGACCCCCCCAAAAATGTGATGCTCCCTCAGCTACGCATTCATGTTTATTTCAGTGGAAAGAGGGAGACAATATGCAGCCAAAGACTCCAGGGAGTGTTTTATCTCTTTGTTCAAAAAAGCATCTGGTATGCTAAAATTCAACATCTGTCATTAGGGGACAGTCAAACGCAGCCATATACTCTAGATTGTTAAACTCAATATGTTACTCATTACCACTATCACATTCAGGCAGTGTGACATTGCTTGGACCTCTTAAAAAATCATGCCGTTTTCTAATTTTTTATATGCAACCAGGTCTGCCCTCTTCTAGGGAAATCCTCATCAATCATAACTCAATACAAAAACTGAAGGCCCCAAATTAAATTTTTTTTGTTCCTTTACCACTGACAAAGTCTACAAAACACAATGCCAAATCCCTAGTACTTTGAAGGGAAATTAGTGAACAGATTTTTTTCAATAAAAACCCCTGGTGATGCATTGTTTTTTCCCACTAAGTTTTTAATTCAAAAGTCCATGAAGTGAGAAAGGAAGGGTATCTTCCGAAACATCGCTCTGTTACTTGTGCTAGTCAGCTCTGTTGCTACAAGCGATGTATCACTGCATGGACTTTTGAATTGGATCTTCAGTGGGAAAAATAAAATGTCACCACTTTTTTTTGAAAAAATCTGTTTACTTATTTCCGTATAGCAAAATACTATGTATTGGGGATTGTGTTTTTGAATCTTGTCAAGAAAAGTAAAGGAACATAAAAAATAATTTGGGGCCTTCACGTTTTTGCTACGAATTTCTTGGCCTGCCATTGGGGGTTTTTATGTTTAAAACCCATTAGGGGTGGGCCCGGTTGTCATACAGTTGGGTATTGTTAAACCCCCAATATGCGCACAACCAGTTGCTACAGTCAATGCCCCTTGGGTTTAAACTGTGTACCTACGAGAGGGAACATAAAACGCTGGCCCCAATGTTCTCTAGTCTAGAAAGCAACTTATTACCGATTCCCACAAAAAATGTTTCTTTTCTTAACCCCGCAAAAGGGAAGAGTGATATAAGGTTCAGGGCAAAGGGTGGAACTATTCACTATACAGCCTTGCATATCGTGCTCCTTCTTGTTCCAAACACATTACATTTAGAAACGTTGGCAAGAATTTAAAGCAGATTTATAACTCGCCACTGGAATATTGTGGAAGTCGGGGAAAATTATATGGTGTAAAAAGGGGTTTGGCCAATGGGTTTTAAACAAAGGAGAGCTGATTCAATAAGCACTCCATATCGACAAAATTAAACCGGCCCAAAATGCCAGCAAATTAAATGAATTTTAAATAAGAGAATAAAAATTGTGGATACGTTTCCACTCCCTTTGTGTATGAGCTGGTGCCGGCTGGAACTACATGCTGATAAGAATGCAATTGCTAAATGTCTAAGGGTTTGTTTCAGACTACATTGGCTGTATTTATTAGGAATAAGCTGCAGTAGGGGGATGTCATCCAAGCTATAGGGCTGCACCCCCACAGTTTATATGAAAAAATTGGATACAGAACCCCATTGTCAATAGGACGGTTGAACATCCCCATTCACTGGCTCCTATAAGGGACCATACATGAGGCCTTCTATAGACTGCTACCGTATATATCTCTATGTGCCTCCTATTAGCAACATGCTCTAATGCATGCTATATTACGGAACAATTTATTGCCATACAAACATAGAGCCACATAATGACCCCCACTGTTGCCCCAACATATAGCCTGCATGTGGTAGTATTGTCAATCCTTATAGTTTCCTGTAGAAGGGATGCTGAACAGTAGTTGTGTTCCAGGATGCTAGGTGGAGCGACAGGAGAGGCCTTAAAAAATAGAGAATTAAGTTCTAGTTTTGGAGAGTGAGACAGCAGTGATTCACTGTATGAGCGACCTGTTGTGAGAGTCACAAAGCAGCATGCCCATAGAAGCTGCTGTGAGATTGCCAATGGGCAGATGACTGCGGGAGCCATGGGTTCAAGAAGTCAGTATTTTGAGCAATGTTACTTTTCTTTTGCTGCAGGCAGGGGCGTCGCTAGGCAGTATCATTCGGGGCAGAAGCCCCGGATGTAAAGCCTTCTGCCCCGAATGATTAGTCTTCTCACTCTCTCTGCTCGCTGCAGTGAGAAGCTCCGCCCACCTCCAGAGCCTCAGCACTCTCAGGGAGCAGTGAGAGCAACCCCTCCTCTTCTGTGCTCCCTGCTCAGCCCTCCCCCGGAGCTAACAGCACCACAGCAAGGTCCCTGCCTCCTCCTGCGCCGGCTCCTGCAGCAGATCGTCGGCCCGCATCACTTATGGTAACCAGAACGAGTTTCTGTTTCCTCAAGTCCTTCAGAGCTGCCTAAACGCCCAGGAGCTTCTAGGTCCCCAGTGACCCAGCATAAAGGTACTTCCTCAGATGCAGGAAGGAGGGAATGCCCCCATCGCTCATATGTCTATACTAATATACTGACCTGTGTTCAACAGAGGTACAGTAATATTAGTATATACATCCACAAAAGGGACAGTAATACACAAATGAAATACACATAAAATATTGGACATATGTATATACTGTTCCTGTGTGCATAGTGCAGTATATATATTTATATACACACTACATTACACCACTATAATGTATACATATATAACACAGACACATTGTACTTCACACAGGTACAGTATAAACTCAAATGTAACACCCAAATAAGTATTATACAATGCATAAACTATCCCTGTGTGAAGTACATGTGTGTATATTAGGTGGTGTAGTGTTATAATAAACATATAATATAGTTTCTGTAAAATACACACAGGCACATATATAACATGTCAACAATATTTTACCTGTGTGTTGCATTTGTGTATATACTGTCCCTGTGCGTAACAGCTGAGTAGGTTCCATGCTGCAGTGAGATAAGTCACAGATGTATTAAAGTGTCAAGCAAAGTAAAAAGGAGAAAAAAACAAACACAGTAAAAAAACACATAAATAACCTTTTCCTTTTCCCCATTACAAATGCCTTGTCAATGAAGAAAATAAAGAAAAAAGTACACATATTTGGGCATCACTGTGTGCACATTCTTTGTAAGTATAAACCCTGTGCTATAAAACTGATATTTTTACACCCCTCCATGAACACTGCACAAATAATAAAAAAAAATTTTGTTCTCCACTGTGCAAGACATTGAAATAAAAAGCAACCAAAAAGTCCCATGAGCCACAGAACAGCACCAATGAAAAAAAATATGGCTATTAGAAGAAAAGAAAAATGGAAAACAGCGTGTTATTATAGGAGTTTAAACTTACATCACCACAATACTGGATTTTTTCAGACTATAAGAGGCACTTTTGTGCCCCCAAATTTGGAAGAAAAGTAGGTGACACAGTGCTGTATGGGCCGTGGTCTGGGAGGATGGGTATGTGTTGGTCGAGAACCATCAGTAAGGGAGTCAAGAGCAGAGTCTCTGCTGCTAGGAGGCTAGCGGCCGGCGGTTTTTGTAATAAACCCCCTTCATGCAATGGGATGTGGGCCTGAACATCTAAATGGCATGAAGGAGTATAAAGCGGCTCACACCTGAGCCACTCTATGCATGGCAGACAGCGACTTCCATACACTCACCCATGGGCAGTTGCTGAGGGTCGCCTAAACATCCGGGGCTCGGCCCTTTGTGTTTTTCTGGGTAAGGCTGGGGTTCACACGACATTGTTTCTTCGCCTCATTGGTGACTGTGAGATGTTTTTTTACAGAGAAAAAACCTTCTGTTCCTGTCACTAATTTTCTGCACATCCCACAATACAGATTCCCGTCCATCTCCTCACAGTCACTGTACTAGTAAAAATCACCAATGACAAAGTTACTTTTCTAGAACTCTCACCTTCATATGACAATCCCCAGAACAGTCACCAAAACATCCACCTAAACACATGGATCGAAATCTACCAGACAAGTGATTGTTACTAAAACCCTCCTAACAAAACCAAGACCCCAAAACTAATACTACTTAAGGCTCAAATAACTCTGCCAGACTGACCAAACGTCGACCCCCACATGTGACTATCAGCTGTAACACAGGCTCCTGAAGACCATAAACGCACCGCCATACAGGGGACCTAGATAGTGGTAGATTACTAGTTTTGTATGTATGCTCTGCAGACATATAAGTGATTACACTGCAGTAGCATTTAATTTACTCCCCCGGGGACCAAACTTTTCTTTATCAGCGTCCGTTCACTTTCCTTTTTTTTCTCCATCCCCCGGTTTTTACCCCCTTCATGCTGATTGCTCCCGGCCAAAAACTCGTTTCCCCGCAGATTTGGACACAAATACTTAAATCCCTCATTTTTCCCGCAACCCTTAATTAATTTGGTTAAAAGCAAGGGCCCCTCATTAGGTATATAGGGCAAATGAAGCAGTATATGGGGGGCCCCAGGCAGATATATGGGGCCCAGGGGAGGGATAAGGGGGCCCAGGGAAAGGATATAGGGGCCCAAAAGGGGGTTTTGGGGCCCCAAAAGGGAGTTATAGGGGGGCAACAGGGAGGGATATTGGGGGCCCCAGGCCCAAATAAAATAGGGGCACCCAGGCAGTATATGGAGCAACAGGCAGTATATGGGGGCACTGAGGGAGTTAAAATAGGGGCCACAAAAGGGTTTTTAGGGGCAAATGAGGGAGAATATAAAGGGGCCCCTGAGGGGTAAATGGGGGGCCCCCTTTAGGCAGTTTAAAGGGGGCCCCCAGGCAGGGGTAAAAAGGGGGCCCCAGGGAGGGGGTATGGGGGGCCCCAGGGAGGCATTTAGGGGCACAGGCAGGGGTATGGGGCCAAAAGGCAGTATATGGGGGCCCCAGCAGGGATTGGGGGCCCCAGGCAGTAAAAATTTGGGCCCCGGGCAAATATATGGGGGGCCCCAAAGGGAGGCATATAGGGGCACAGGCGATGGGGGGGGCCCCAGGGAGGGATATGGGGGCCCCAGGCGGCATATAGGGGCACAGGGGAGTAATGGGGGGCCACAGGCAGGGATATGGGGGCCACAGGCAGTAAAAAGGGGGGGCCCGGGGTTATGGGGGCCAAAAGGAGGATATTTGGGGGCCCCAGGGGAGTATATGGGGCCCGGGCAGTATAAAGGGGGGGCCACGGCAGGGATATAGGGGGGCCCCGGCAGGGTATAGGGGGACAGGCAGGCATTTAAAAAAAAAAGGGGGCCACAGGGAGGCGTTTGGGGGCCCAAAAGGAAAGGGTTTTAGGGGCACAGGAATTTTATGGGGGCCACAGGGGAGGGATATGGGGGGCCCAAGGGAGGCATTTTAGGGGCACAGGCAGTATATAGGGCCACACAGGCAGGTAAACGGCCCTTAAAAATAAAAAACATTAATACTCACCTTAATCCCCCGGGGAGCGGGGCTCCTCCTCTTCCCGCCCGGGGGTTTTCCCCCGGCGCTCCCCCGGGGGGGCACGGCCTATGACGCGCTTGCGGGGCCCCGGGGGAGGGGAAACGTCGGGGATGACATCCCTCATCGCGACGCTGCCGGGGTGAGGCGAAAGGGGCCGCGGCGGGTCCTCAGCGCTGTGAGGACCCGGGGGGCCCCGTGTTTCGGGGGCCCGCGGGTCCGAAATGGGGTTTTCGGGGCAGGGAGCGCTGCTCCCCTGCCCCGCAGAAAGCCCGCAACTCCCTGTGCAAACCAGCGGACGCCCATCAGCTGAAAAAGCCGTCGGTGGCCCCGGCCCCCCGGGAGCGGCCTGGGGGCCCGGGGGACTCGGGGCACAGGGGGGTTTTAAATTTGGGGGCCCCACCCCCAAAAAAAAACCGCCCCCAAACGACGCCCCTTTTTCTCACCGGGTAACAAACGGGGCCCTGGGCCCCCAATGTTTTGGACCCCACAAAGCCCCCGGCTGCAGGTTTTTACAAGCATTCTTTACAATTAAATGCTTTCCCTTTAAAAAAAGGACTTGGGCGGGTTTTTCCCCGCCTGCAGCTTGAAGGGTTATGCCCAAAGTGAATTTTTGCAAAGAATGAAACCAAAATAAGTCATACATTCCGGAAAAGGGAAATGTAAAAGCAGCCCAAAAGGACCCAAACAAAGAAATTCCTAACCAAGGGAAAAAAATGCAACCCCGTAAAATTTCATTACACAGGCAGGGTTTTTTCTTTTAAATTGCAGGTGCTAGATGTGAAAATTGCGGTGAAATTTGTAGGGGTAGTCATGTTGGGGCACCATGAAATTTAATTTAACTGACAGACAACGCAGCTTTAGGGTAAAAATTCGGTTTTTAAATCATGGGCCCCTGGGACTTGTAAAATTTTTAAAAAATTTTTTCCCGGGCATTACAAAAATACAAAAATTAATTGGGCTTACTCTTATCCGGGGGTCCAAACTGTAAAGGGGGAAAAATTTTACCCCTGCTTCCCCCCCTGTACCTCCGGGGCCCCAAACCCCCACTGTTCGCCCGTGTTACCGGGATCCTCTTTGGGAAAAAATTTTGTTACTGGGCCCCCTCTTAGTGGCCTGCCCTACCTATCGCCGGAAGATTGGTAGTGTTCCCATTTTTCTGCTGCATACAACTGGATCTATATATGCACTCAGAACTGAACTGAGTGTAGAGCTGACAGGCTTCCCTAGATAGCTGTGTAAATCATAACTTCTCCCCTGTTAGCTCTCTGATTGACTGCTTAATCCAGCAGCACTGTTTCCCACTCTAAGTTCAGTTAACCCCTTCTGCTACCCTAATGATGAAGCATGATTAATTTTTTACTAACTGGGTGGGTGTTCCGGGATGTATGAATGCTTGTTTGTCTGTTGGGGCAGGATTAAACATAGAAGACTCATAGTTACTAGTGTTGAGCGATTACGTTGGCCATCGACATCGGTCGATGGTCGATAGTCGACCATCATCGACAAGATAGTCGATGGTCGATGGTAGATTATGATCGATGACCATTAAAGTCTATGGGAGAGCAACAACACCTTCATTCTTACACCCAAACAGGGATGGAGAAGCTGGAATTAACATCCACGACAGTCAAATGGATACGTGCTACATCTTAGGCAACACACTTAGGTTATAAAAGCCACAGAAAAAAACTCACAGACCATTTACTATCCCTGTCTTGCACCACAGCCTGACCCTTAAACCTGCATCACCCACAAATTAAAAAGTGCCAGAAGGCAGTATGATTTGAACCATCATTTTACTTGAACTGGACATTGAATATCCCTATCCTGGAACGCAGAATGAGCCCCAAACCTACATGACCCCCAGATTTAAAAAGTGCCGGAAAAAGGAGTCTTTCAACCACCATTTTAGTTGAACTGGACATTGACTATACCTGTCCTGTACCACAGTATGACCATTAAACCTGTCTGACCCCCAAATTAAAAAGTGCTGGGAAAAGGAGTCTTTCAACCACCATTTTAGTTTCACTGGACATTGACTATACCTGTCCTGGGCCACAGCATGAGCCCCAAACCTGCATGACCCCAGATTAAAAAGTGCCCGACAAAGGAGTCTTTCAAACAACATTTTAGATTCACTGGACATTGACTATACCTGTCCTGGACCGCAGTATGACCATTAAACCTGTCTGACCACCAAATTAAAAAGTGCCGGAAAAAGGAGTCTTTCAACCACCATTTTAGTTTCATTGGACATATACTGTCCCTGTCCTGGGTAGCACTTGCCCCTCTGTATGAGTGCGGACCAATTGAGCTTCACTTGGAAATACTGGTGGTTAACGCTCCTGTTCAACCCAGGTGCCCCTTTTTCTTGGCATTCTTTTTCTCATTTTACTCAACGTGCTGGAGGAAATTGTCTCTGTACTTTGTTCTCTGTCCGTGCTCCATACTCCATGTCCTCTGAATAACCTACATCTGGTCAAGTTTTCCTGTACCTCCCTTGTACAATTCAGAGGAATTTTTTTACCAGCTATTTTGTACATGCAAGTTTTTTAGTAGTTTAATTCTAGAAAACACATTTTTAAAATAGGATGGAATCCCACCATGTCTTTGTTCTCTTTTTTAATTGTATTAAATGGGTTGTCTCAATACAGAGATTGCTAGCTATGTTAAGATGAATGCTGCAGGTTGCATTAACCATGAAGAACAGATTGGCGACGCTGTTCGTGTTACTGAGATTCACAGGGCCCTGACCAGCGATGACAGGCCTGACGGTCCGCAAACTGCGATCCGCTGGCATACCGTGTGTCGCCAGCCACTGGAAGGACACCTTCTCTCGTACCTCTACTCCATGTCCTACCCCCTCTTTGCTCGCTTATCCACCTGCATTTGCTCCTTTCAGAAATTAAAAATTTGAGAAGGTATGGAAAGTGTTTGGAAAGTCTCTTATTGAAAGACAGCAAATCACAGCTATTCTCAAATCCCTCAATCAAAACAAAATTGCTGTATTCACATTTAACTGCAAAGTAGACTATCAACAAAGCTGGCCTGCGCCAAAGTGAAAAAACATGTATCTGTAATGTATTCGGTAATAAAATGGTATTTTTTGGCACCTATCAATTCACCTGTGGTGACTACAAATTGCTGTAATTCACATTTAAGTGCAAGGTGCCTCAATGAACAAAGCTGTAGTGCGCCAAAGTGAAAAACACGTATCTGTAATGTAATTCGGATAATAAAAGGTATTTTGGCACCATATCAACCTATGCTGACTACAAAAATGCTGGATTCTAATTTAACTGCAAGGTGGCTATATCAACAAAGCTGGAATGGGCAAAATTGAAAAAGAACACCTATCTGAAATGTATTAACTGATAATAAAAGTGGAGTTTTGCACCTAACAAGAGACTGCAGTTACTAGAAAAGATGTGTATCCTAATATAAGTTCAGGCTGCCCAATATCCAGGAAATATTCAATAGAAAATGTTAATAATAAAGCTATTGCAGTGCAATGTCTACACTAAGTCTTGTGTGAACTTTATCCAGTATTCTTTTAAGAGTTTGTTCTGTGTTCGCCCGCGAGGACCCCCCCCCCCCCCCCACGTTCCGCTTCCTCCCGTGACTTTACAGCGGTAGATACTCCGTTAAAATTCTCTACCTAACTACATAAAATCTTCCAATCTCTGATCTAACTAAGTTGTAAGGATCACAGCTAATAGTAGAGCTTTCTCTGTGAATAAATGAATAATTTCGCTGAGCTGTTTGCACAGAGGCAGAGCGCACGTCTACTCTTTGAGATACTGACACACACTGATCATGAACAGGAACGCTTGTTCTATGTAAAAACGATGGTCAATGTGATTTTCACAGCCAATCGCAACCATACACATCCCAGTCATGACGTCGCCCACACATCTCACCCTGCTCTATTCTGTAAGCTGATTTGCTGGCCGCCAAAATGACAGGAAGCGCCGAAAATGGCGCGATCTTAATAGATGATGCACAGATTTTAACCTAAATTATCGCATGATCTAAAATATCATCCGCATCAACATAAAAACTGTGCCGATTTCACTTTGTCGAAATAATTTCGCTAAAACAAAATAGTACCTTCTGGATGCTCCCTTTTTCTCCCAGCTGCCGTCCGTTCTTCTGTAGTACTAAAGGGTTTTTATTACATGCAGCTGCAGCAATTTATATGCCACAGAGGTACTGCGAATGAATTGGGGCCCTGTGATTGGCGCACCTGTATGTAAATGATAAACGTTCATTACTTACAAGGGATGAACGGCCCGTCCGGAAGGTTGTAAAATTTTTATTTCTGTTTTTTTCCCTGATTTTTCTCTCTCTTGCCCCTCAGTATAAATATTTCTGTTTGGGGACCCCGGCCAGTTGCCTATTCTCTATTTGTTGTCTTTTTTCTCGTTTGTTCCTTTTATCTTCTGTTGTTGCCCCCCCATTTACTAGTTTTGTTTCGGGAAAGATTTCGAGTGTGGTGCCCTTTTGGGGGCCCATTCCCTTGTTTAGGAAGGGAAAGGGCGGGGAAAGATTGGGCCCCCTTACACATTTGCCCCCTTTACATATAAAAGTAGCCGTCGTGAACCATATGGCAAATGGGCAGACTGAAACCCCATAGTGCTTCAGTGTAATCCAGCCGGGTCTGACCCGGAATCTTTTTTTAAACCATAGAGAGAGTCAAAATTGCATTAAAACTTAGTAAGAAGAAAGAAAGATTTTTTATGCAATTTTGACTCAGTTCTATTTTGGAAATTGATTGCAAAAGGGGAAGAGAAAACCCCAAGGGTGAACGAATTTTTTGTCAGTACTTTTTGAAATCTAAACGTGTACGGCACTTTTGTGTGCGTTGCCTGACGTCTGGATTCCCCTGGTCTTCTGGTTTAGGGAAATCTGGAATTGGTCTTGTCATGGTTAAATAAATTTAAGGTCTTCGACTTCAACCTCTGTGTCAGCTTAGGAACCCCTATTAAAACTTTATCAGAGCAATTACAGACAGACAATGACTGTGGGTTGGGATAACCCAGTAACATTATATTGTATTATGGTGCATTTCTCAGTTGATTGTAGCGCATCTCAGCAGTGGAACTGATCATAAACAGCGTGATAACCTTTATATCAAAGTTTCTTTTATATTGTTTTTTTGGCTACTGTTTTTTCTCCACTTAGAGAGTACTAAACAAATATACTAATATGTGTTTCATTTAAGGTCAGTCTTACCACTGTTTCCGGGGGCTGCAGCTGAATGGGACCTATTGTTTGTTTACTTCCTGTAGGCTCAATTGGCCATTCCCTCCTGGATAAGCATGATACGTAGAACAGACCCGCTATATATCCTGTTAAAAAAAACACTGTGCTCAAGACCCTATTGTTTTGTACCCTTTTAAATGCTATTACATGTCAGTCATTTTAAAAGCCTCTGAAACATTATCATACCAAAAGTCATAAAAGCCTGTTAACAACAGTTTGAAAGTAATTTTTGTTGTTTTTTGCAAAAAAAAAATATAGATTCTTCATTATTTTCTACTCCCCCTTGTCTCCCTTTGGGCTTCTGATATCTGCTGGTGGGAGTGGGCTCTCTACAGAGGCTGCATCCCCCTCTGACAGTTGACAATATAGTCCCTTCTTGCTACACCTGCAAAAGGAGTCTTCTCTACCCCCTCTCTGATAAGCAAAATGTTATTTCCTTTGGCTGCTCTGCAGTAATCAGATGAGCATTATGCAGACAAGTGGCGATTAGGGAATAACTAGGTTCATACATATCTGTTCACCAGCACTTTTACATACATGCCTGTATGCAGTCAGTTTTAGTGTCTTTGATGTCCCCATTTTTCAATTCCGACGTGTCATTTTATTTGCGAATATCTTTTTAATGATTTTACCTATCCATGTTATTTTGAGATTTTTTTCATGACACATTGTGCTTTAGAGGGGATGCATCGCTTCTTCAGTTCGTGTGTTTCATTGTGCTCTCAGCTCTACAAATCCAGGGGCGTTTCTTCCCCTCCCAGCTGGGTGTTTCTTAACTGAAGGGGGATGACATCATCCTCCCCCCTTCACTGTTCATGCTTGCTCCCGCCCCCCCCCCTCCCACCGAGTCCACATGTCACTGTGCCGTTCTCCCAATACAGTCTTATTTTGTAACTATGTTTACATACCACAGGCTTGCATTCAGTCTAGACAATCTTCTATGAACGCAGAGCACTGATCTCTTTTCCTCTCACAGTTGGAGGTTTGTTACAATTGAATCCAGTCTTTTATGAACTCCTCCAGAGCAGCACAGATCTCCCTTCTCTGTTTACACGCAGGAGCATTTAGGCATCGAGGCACGATTCTGCTGTTTATGATTGTAGATACCCTGCAGTATTATTGTGTTTCTTCCGGCTGTGCAGAGTAAAATTTGTCGGTTCCTTACTTTGAGTGAGAGAGGCAGCCTAATGCTCAGTCTATGTTTGCATTAGGCACCGACGCACAATTCTGCTGTTTTCTGATTGTAGAAGCAGGTGCAGTGCCTCTGTTTCTGCTGGCCGTGCAGAGTGAAATTGTGCCGATCCCTTAATTTGACTGAGAGAGGCAGGAATGCTCGCTCCGATGAATACGACCAGGGGTCAGACAGAATGTAAATTAGTAGAGCCGGCAGCCAATGACATGAAAGGAGGTGGAATCCGACCAGCAAGATAAGGGATCCTGTGAAAACAAGACAGCTTTGCTAATGACATCCAATTGCAAAGTTGCTTGTTTTCACTGTCCCCTTATCCTGAAGACCATTTAATGAAATTATACAACCCCTTTAAGTTAGTGATACATTTTGGTTGATGCAGTCTTTGTTTATTTGTAAAAAAATCAGAAAAATTTGCCATTTTCAAAATTTAAACATCTCTGCATGTAACACAAAATAATAACTAGCATTTACCATATGACTTCTTTATGTTGGCATAATTTTTTAAACATTGTTTTATTTTTTTTTAGGACATTAGGAGGCTTTAAAATATAGTAGAAATTTTTCACAGAAAAATTTGCAATACAGATTTTTTTTTTTTTTAGAGACCAGTTCAGTTCTCATGTGGCTTTGAGTGGCATTATACATCCCCATAAATTACCCCATTTACAAAACTGCACCCCTCAAAATATTAAAAACACCATCCGAAAGTTTGTTAGTTCTTTAGGCGTTTCACAGAAATTAACCCTTTAACGACATTGGTTATAATTTTTTTTATCACATTCATGTTTTCCTCGGCTTCTAAGAGACATAACTTTTTTTATTTTCCATCTACGAAAACAAATGAGGGCTTGTTTTTTGAGGGACAAGATGCACTTTTTAAAGGTGCCATTGACTGTACCACATAATGGGCTGGGAAATCGTAAAAAAATTCTAAGTGGGGTGAGGTTTGAAAAAAAAAAAAACTACTTGCATTCTTATGGTGTTCACGCTTCAGTAAAATTATGTGTTAGCTGTATTTTGCAGGTCGGTGTGATTCTGGCGATACCAAATATGCAGGGTTATATAAGGTTTTATGTTTTAGTTAAATTTTTTACTTTGTATTGCAGGAACATTTTTTTTCAACCAATAACTTTTTGGTTTTTTCACCTATGGACTTGAGTGAGGGCTCATTTTTTGTGGTCTGAAGTGTAGTTTTTATTGGTACCATGTTGAGATACCTGCAACTTTTTTTATCACTTTTTGTTTCAATATTTTGGGTACATGAAATTTTCTTCTACAGTGTTTAGCGTACAGGATAAACAATGTTATATTTTTAATAGATCAGACTTTTATGGATGCAGCAATGCCAATTGTGTGTAACATTAAGAAAAAAAATATTTGTAAAATGGCAAAAGGGGGACGATTTGTACTTTTAATATTTTGAATCTTTAAAACTTTTTTTTAGTTTTTACAGTTGTACTTGTATCCCCCCTAAGGTACTTGATTACTATGGGCTTGATCGCTTGTACACCCTTATTATATAGAAAATACAGGAAAGTCTACTAAGCTGGCACTTCTATTAGCAGAGGCACTAACATGGAAACTCGATTGTTTTGGTGCCTTAAGGGTTAAACAACAGAGATCGGAGTCGGCTCTGATCCCTGCTCTTAGCAATGGGTGTCAGCTGTTATTATCCACTGGGAACCACCACATAAGTAGTTGGTTCAGTAAGTGAACCCTTCATACTCCCTTACTGACTTTATGATGTACTTATGCGTCAAATGTCAGTAAGGACTTAAAGGAGTTTTCTCACTATAAAGATCGTATCTGTAATGATGGGGACAGTAAAAAATAAGCACTTTTGCAATTGGTTTGCATTACCTAAATCATTTAGTATAGCAGCTATGAGCAAATCTGTGCGTGTCTAAAGCTATTTCTGCTGCAAGTGGTCGGGCCACGCCCCTGTGCTGTGATTGGCTGCATACACTCTCTTATCTATGAGCTGTGTAAAATGAAAGTGAAAATGGCTGCTGTCTGTGTTCTTATTCTCTTTCACTGCACCCTGAGCTGTGTAATAATGGCAGCATAAGCTCCCCTATGCCTCTTCTCCCAGTGATACCTATATGTGAATATGGGCAATTACTGAGTCTCTAGCTGAAAGATTCACTCTCCCCCCATATAACACAAACAAATGTGAGAAATGCACTCTGCTCCCCCTTCTGTTAACAGGCAGGAGGTAGAGAGGCAGTGCATTCCTCACACTGTTTCATCATTTCAGGCTGTATGTATAACTGTTTACAGTAGCGCAGGTGTTGTGGTTATAAGGAGCTTGTGCAGTCTGGAAGGGAGGTGACAGCTCTGCAGACATGAGAACTGACCACTGCAGGAGGTATGCAGAGCTGTGATATCCTCTCTCTTCCACTGAACATACAGGATGATGATGTCACCAGTCTTCAGTGAGGGAAGACCCACCTACTGGGTGGAGGGACATGCCTACTGAGAGGAGAGACTCACTCCTGGATTTGAAGCTGTAAGAAAGAGAGAAAGCATAAGATGCCCACGAAAGCTTATGAGAAAAGCAATGAGGAGGTAAAAAGAAACTATTTGTTTCAACCCACAGGCCTCAGAATTGAAGAAGCATCTACTAGATTTTATTGGGATTTTTTTATGCATCATTTCAGGTTTTTCGGACACCCTATGGTGCTAAAACACCCATAAAATACCTCATTTTGGAAGCTAAATCCCTCAAGAAATACATCTAGAAGTGTGATGAGAATATTGACAACACAGGTGTTTTAGTAATGGGCGGTGTAAATTAATTTTTTCCAATAATATGCAGTTTTAATCGAGACTCTTTCACTTTTGCAAGTGAAAAGAAGTGTGATGAGAATATTGACAACACAGGTGTTGCATAGATTGTTTTAGTAATGGGCGGTGTAAATAAATTTTTTCCAATAATATGCAGTTTTAATCGAGACTCTTTCACTTTTGCAAGGAATACAAAAGAAAAGGCATAACATTTGTTCTGAAATTTGTTCAAAGTACGGTATACCCCATATATGTGTTTAAACTGCTGTTTTGGGCTCATGACAGGACTCAAAAGGTAAGGAGTGCTATATGGCTTCCGATAAGCAAATTTTTGCTGAATGGTTCACAGGTGGCATGTCACATTTGCAAAGGCCCCGAAGTATCAGTACAGGTGAAACTTTCCAGAAGTGACCTCATTTTGGAAACAACACTTCTCAGAAACTGTGCTGCACATTCGCCAAACTTTAAATGTATGGCAATGTGTGGGAGCCCCTTCATAACTATAAGTACAGTTTTGTCAAATGGCAGGAAGGGGTTAATTAGATGGACATGCACATTGCTGTACAAGTTGAATACCAGGTGGCACTATACAAGAAAATGTTATAGTTCTTACAGGGATCATTTTCTTAACAGAATGTAAATGGCAAATATTGTTAATTTAAAGGGGATGTATCGCTTCTTTAGTTCGGCTGATTCATACTGCTCTCAGCTTTTCAACTCTAGAAATGCAGGGGCGTTTCTTCCCCTCCCAGCAGGGTGACATCATCCCCCCTTTACTGTTAATGCTGGCTCCCGAGACTCCCCCCCTCCTCCTCTCTGTCTGAGTCCACATGTCACTGTGTCTCTCCCTATCAGTCTTATTTTGTAAGAGCTGTATACATACCACAGGCTGCATTCAATCTAGACTGAGCACTCTTCTCCTCTCATAGCTGGAGATTTGTTACAGCTTTCTATGAACGGCACAGATCTCCCTTTTATGCAGGAGAGGCAGGGATCGACACACAATTGTGCTGTTTCCTGATTGTAGAAGCCCTGCAGTGTAATTCTGTTTCTTCTGGCTGTGCAGAGTGAAAATGTGCCGGTCCCTTACTTTGAGTGAAAGACTGGAATGCAAGCTCCATGAATACAGAATGTAAATGAGCTCTCAGCTAGTGAAATGCAAGGAGGAGGGAACCGACCAGCACTGGATATCAGAGTAAACAGAAACAGAAGATAAGGAAAACTGTGAATACAAGACAGCTTTGCTAATGACATCCAATTGCAAAGTTGCTTGTATTCACTGTCCCCTTATTCTGAAGACTATTCAATGAAATGATACAACCCCTTTAATAATCTATACCATGAATGTGATATTGAATGATATGAAATCCTCTTTAAGAACCATTTAGTAGCAATAGCATAACATTGACTAAGACTTTTGTAACAATAAACACTATTTATTAGTGTCTTGCATCCCACCATTGGACCCCAATTGGCAGAATAGGAGACCACTTTATAAGCCAAGCTGCCCGACGGAAGTTGAAGGTGACCATGGCTTTTGGCTACAGTAGTTACAGAAATAGCCGAGCAAGCCTGCTCAGCCTTACAAATCTTCATTCACTGTTGGTCATTCCAATTTTGACATCTAGATAGGAGCTAGTCCACAAGAATCACATTTGGTGATTTCTTTAAAAGGGTTGTATCAGTTCATTAAATGGCCTTCAGAATAAGGTGACAGTGAACACAAGCAACTTTGCAATTGGATGTCATTAGCAAAGCTGTCTTTGTTTTCACAGTATTCCTTATCTTCGTTTTCTGTAAACAAACTTCTCCAGTGCTGGTCGGATAGTTGGATCCCATCTCCTTGCATTTCATTAGCTTAGGGCACTAATAATTTACATTCTGTTGGGCACCCGGACGGCCGTATTCACTGAGCTTGCATTCCTGCCTCTCACTCAGAATTAGGGGAATTAATGCTCCTGTGTGTAAGGGACCAACAAAAATTTCACTTTATGCAGCTAACTGCTCCTCATTGACACTGCAGCTACTGCTACAATTAGAAAACAGCAGAATTGTGCGTCGGTGCCTTATGTAAACATGAAGGGAGACAGAGCTGTGCTCTGGATGGATTCAACTGTAGCAAACCTCCAGCTGTGAGAGATCAGTGCTGAGTTCATAGA
Source organism: Phyllomedusa bahiana (assembly GCA_025379985.1). Classification (NCBI taxonomy): domain Eukaryota; kingdom Metazoa; phylum Chordata; class Amphibia; order Anura; family Hylidae; genus Phyllomedusa; species Phyllomedusa bahiana. The sequence goes on from JAODAL010003155.1 coordinate 156,059, forward strand.
AGACTGCTTAGACTGAATTCAGGCCTGTGGTATGTAAACAGCTCTTACCAAATAAGACTGCATAGGGAGAGGACAGTGATATGTGGAGGGGGGGGGGGACACACACTAGAGCCAGCATGAACAGTGAAGGGGAGGGATGATGTCATCAGTTAAGAAACACACAGCTGGGAGGGGAAGAAACGCCCCTGGATTTCAGGAAGTGAGACCATCAAGCTTCAAGAGCACAGCCCAACTGAAGAAGCGATACATCCCCTTTAAGCAGGTTGCCATAATAGGAGATATCTGGAAGAATGCAAGTTCTTTTACACACAACTGGATCCAGAGTAGAAAAAGTTAATGTGAGGGAACTCCAAGCCCTGATCATCTGCTATTATTACTGTGCAAATTAGCTATAATTGTAATGTTATCTACTTTAACCTTGGTTTTGCATAGCCAGATTTAAAGGGAACAGTCAGCTGTTTCATGCTGGCTGAACCAAGGGCAGCATGAAATAGCCACCGGCTTCCTCATTGAAGTGTTTTCTTCCCTGTTGAGTATGGGCAGTGACCCGTCACTTAAGCTAAGATGGGCAAGGAGAAGCCACACATCAGGCTTCTGTGCATGGACCAGTACACTTCTCCTATGCCCAGATGTTTTTCAAAGTGTGTTTTCAGTAAAACATTGTAGCATTTCAGAGTAAAATACACTTTACTACGATGAGGGAGCCTGTGGCTATTTCTTGCTGTCCGTGGTTCAGCCAGTATGAAATAGCTGATAGATTCCCTTTAATGCGCAAAGTGACCTGGCTTTTCCTGTGACTGAAATTCATAATGGGACACCCAATTCTATAATTGGGCCCAAACAAAGAATGCAATAATCAATCATTTTACAGTCATATAAAAAACAAATACTGTCTAGCTGACTGTGTACCTTTCCTAAGACAAAGGAAATTGAACCAATATTTCATTGTCATACAAGCATCTCGTACAGTGGGGAAAATAAGTATTTTATGCACTGACGATTTTGAAAGTTTTGCCAACTACAAAGAATGGAGAGGTAATTTTTATTGTAGGTACACTTCAATTGTGAATAAGAGACAGAATCTAAAACAAAATCCAGAAAATCACATTGTATATTTTTTTAATAATTAATTTGCATTTTATTGCATGAAATAAGTATTTGATCACCTACCAACCAGCAAGAATTCTGGCTCTCAGAGACCTACAAGTTTTTCTTATACCTAATCTGCACTCATTACCTGTATAAATTACACCTTTTTGAACTGTTAATTGTATAAAAGACACCTTTCCACACACTTAGTCAATCACACTCCAACCTCTCCACCATGGCCAAGACTAAACAGCTGTCTAATGATACCGGGGACAAAATTGTAGACCTGCACAAGACTGGGATGGGTTACAGGACAATAGGCAAGCAGCTTGGTGAGAAGGCAACAACTGATGGAGCAATTATTAGAAAATGGAAGATAAAGAATATGATGGTCAATCTTCCTCTTTATGGGTCTCCTTACAAGATCTCGCCCTGTGGGGTACAGATGATTCTAAGAAAGGTCAGGAATCAGCCCAGAACTACAGGGGACGACCTGGTCAATGACCTGAATAAAGCTGGGACCACAATCTCAAAGATTACCGTTAGTAATACACTATGCTCAAGCCAGCACATGTCCAAGCCCGTTTGAAGGCTGCTAATGACCATCTAGCTCAGACCTGGGCATTGTTCGGCCCATGGGCTACATCTAGCCCTCTAACTAGCTCTGACCAACCTGCTTGAGATTTCACGCAACTCAGTAGTACCCGCTGCCGCTGCCATCCAATGACCATTAAGGTCCCAACTCGATACCGGTCACTAAGCTATCGTCTTGGGACCTTGGTGATCAGCATTGGTGGTGGCACCAGGAACTAACTGTATGTAAGGCTCTCCACTCCATGGAGTATTCCAGTGAGCCGCAAGGCTGCTTGCGGCTCACCAGAATATACAGCACAGGCAGCGTGAGAGTGTCCCCATGCTGCCTGTGCTGGCTGATGACGTCCCAACGCCTGTGCAGGAAGAAGACGGAGAACAGCGGGAGCTTCAGGAAGTGAGAACAAGGGAGTACTGTTAGTCTTTTTTTTATTAGCCCTCTCTACCTGCTGTGGGACATATAACCTGCCTGTATACCTGCTGGGGGACTTATAACCTAACTATATACCTACTGGGGGACCTATATACCTGCTGGGGAACATATAAACTGCCTATATACCTACTGGGAAATTATAACCTGCCTATATAACTGCTGGGGAACCGATACCCTACCTGTTTACCTACTGGGGGATCTATAAGCTAAGTATATACCTACTAGGGGACCTATAACCTATCTATATACCTGCTGGGGGACCAATAACCTACCTATATACCTGCTGGAAGACATATAACCTACCTATATACCTGCTGGGGGACCTATTACCTACCTATATACCTGCTGGGGGACCTATAACCTACCTATATACTCACTGGGGGACATTTAACCTACCTATATACCTACTGGGGGACCTATAACCTACCTATATACCCACTGTAGGACCTATAACCTACCTATATACCTACTTGGGGACCTATAACCTGCCTATATACCTGCTTGGGGACCTATAACCTACCTATATACCCACTGGGGGACCTAAAAGCTACCTGTATACCTACTGGTGGGACCTATAACCTACCTATATACCTACTGGGGGACCTATAATCTGCCTATATACCCGCTGGGGAACCTATAACATGCCTATAAACCTACTGGGGGACATATAACCTATATACCAACCTACTGGGGGATATATAAGTTACATGGGGACCCTAGTACCTATACTGGGGGACATATAACTTACTGTGTTGTGAAGTCGTTAACAGTCATTAAGCCGGTTGTTAAGGCCTCAAGTTTATTGATAAGAGCTTAGCAATCGACTCCGGGGTCTATAGTATATAGGTATTGGGTAGAACGGAGTTAACTATATTAGTCTGGCCCTCTAAAACCATTCCAATTTCTCCTGTGGTCTCATGGGAAAATTAATTGCCCACCATTTTATAACACGCCATCTCCAATTCTCCTATACAAAGAAATATATTCTAAATAGTGGTTGGTTGTCGAAAATTATATTGAGTGGAGAAAAGTTCATTTTTGCAGTTTTGGTGATTCAGTAATTGTATAACACACCGTCTCCAAATCTCCTATAAGAAGTAATATACAGTATTTTAAATAGTGTTTGGTTGGTGAAAATTATACTGAGTGGAGAAAAGTTCATTGCTGGCAGTTCTGTGGGTGAAATACCTTTCAAATATACCGTGTGTTATTGTCATACAGCTATATATCCAGGAAATAGAGTTCTCTCTGTTGCTAAATCTTACTCAACGCCAAAAAGTGTAATTTTGCCAGATTTTAAGTCCACATAATGCTGAAATATGCCAGTGCGTTATTGTGATCCACATATATATATACATTTCTCTCTTTTTTACTACATATATCTTTTTCCACTCACAGAGCTATAATATTTAGCTTTTGAACATGGTGAGAACTAGAGGTGGTGAGCGAGCAAGGAGGAGTGTAGGAAGTGGAGATAGAGGTACGAGACAAGGCACTCCTTCCAATGCTCTGGACAACACACATGCGAGCGCATGGTCAGTCGCAGAACAGTCAGGCCTGTCATCGCTTGCTCAATTCCCTGTGCGTCTCAACAGCGTTGACAATCTGTTCTTCAGTGGTTATCAGACACTGCATCCAGCGGTTTTACCTCCTCTTCCTCTCAGTCACAAGCAAAAAAAGGCCTCATCATCATCATCAATCCTAACTCAAGCAAACACTGGCCGAATGTCACAAACCAATATACAGACCACTCCAAATAATCCATATTCTGAATAGCTCTTTGATCACACAATGCGGTTGGGGTTAGAAGGCATTTCAGAAGATCAAGAGGCCAAAGAGGATGATTTTGTCTGCTTTTGTGCTGCCACCACATATATCACATGTACAAAGCTTGCAAGCAGAGGCGTAACTTGCAGTTCTTGGGCCCTGGCGCAAAAAGTGAACTGGGGCTTCTGACAGTTACCATGTGCCATTTCCAATACCAGTGTCTTCTTATGTGTCAAAGGGGCTTTTGGGCCCCATCAGGATACAGGGTCCCGTAGCAGCAGCTACCGCTGCACCTCCTATAGCTACACCCCTGCTTGCAAGCTGTCCTCATCTATTCAGTTAGCCATTGAAAGGAATGAAATATTTTAGCCTCTGAATTTTTTTCTGTCATTCTTAGAGCCAAATTTTCTTCACTAAGTTGTTCCACGTGTCCAGTTTACTGTTATGGATGGTAATTACAGCTTCTCCTCACCTGTATAGGTATAAAAATTAACCAGAACATCTTCTCCCATAGACTTTAATGGGGTTCGAGTCGAACCTCGAACCACACACCACTACTGTTCGAAGTTCGACTCGAACATTTTACTGTTCGCTCATCACTTAAAGTGTACAGATAAACCTAGCCACAAGTCTCAAGTCTGGTTATACAGTCTGTTCACAGACATAGCATAGCTGTCAGCCAAGCAATGGTTTAGCTTTCTTTCCCATTACCCTTGGATTAGTACTCTGTGTACCCTTACCATAGGATTTCTTTAAAGAACATGAAAAGACCACTATCTATCCTCAGAAATCCTGATTTATTAAATACACCACACTGAATAAAGTATTTGATATCAGGAATCTGGATATATTTGCCAAAGAGCAAGTCTGAGATGAGTCTTATAAATGATTAAGTGCCTGTTGTTCTCAGGTTTGCTGAGTCAGTGTGTGCAGAATTATACGGAAAGAAATCACTTAAATTATAGATCCTACGGAGTATCTATTCTTGGCTACCTTTATCCATCATGACTGAATTCTTCATAATATTCATCCCTCACAACAGTCTAGATTTCATCAAAATGGTCTTAATCCACAAACCACAAGAAGTGCTTGCCTTATAGGAAGTTGAGAAAGGCCTCTTAAAATGGTGGGTTTAACACAGAAAATGTTCTGGATGAACTTGTGTGGTTTAGGGGCTGTATCTTATTTTGTGCATATTCCACTAAGTAAACTCTTCCAATCTAATACAGAGGCACAGATTAATTGAACTACAGGCATTTATGTACAAAGCAGTGCACTCAGCTGTGCTTATACCTTTCATTGATATCAATAGGAGAATCCCCACCACCTCTTCCTACAAGTCGGAAAGTTGGGGCTTGTTTTTGAGATTAGTGTGAGTCCCAGAAATGTGACTCACACCTATAAGACATTGATGGAATATCCAATCGATATGCTATCAATGTCTCTAGTAATACAACCCTTTAAGTGGCAATGTAGCCACTATAACAAACCCTATGAAATGGCATTAATCTCACTCAATCCCTAATCACTCAGATATTAATGCATCATCAGGCTCAGACTGTCCCAGTGGTACCTTGGGTAAAGTGGGCCCCTGAGCATGGCAGACCTGGGGCTACTTTTCAGGGAAAAAGAAAGAGGCAGAAAGCAAGAAACAGAGTGCAAGAGTCATGTGCAGAATGTGCAGTCATGCATCATAGATATATGATGGGTCCCAAGAAGCATCTCCACTTGTGGGCCCCAAGTATCAGCTCCACTAGTGGGCCCAAAGTATCAGCTCCACTAGTGGGCCCCAAGTATCAGCTCCACTAGTGGGCCCCAAGTATCAGCTCCACTAGGGGCCCCAATAATCAGCTCCCCCTAGTGGGCCCCAAGTATCAGCTCCACTGGTGGGCCCCAAGTATCAGCTCCACTAGTGGGCCCGAAGTATCAGCTCCACTGGTGGGCCCCAAGTATCAGCTCCACTGGTGGGCCCCAAGTATCAGCTCCACTAGTGGGCCCCGAGTATCAGCACCACTATTGCTGCCAAAAGTATCACCTCCACTAGTGTGCCTCAACTATCCACTCCACTTTTGTGGCCCAAGTATCAACTCCACTAGTGGGGCCCAAGTATCAACTCCACTTGTGGGCCCCAAGTATTAACTCCACTAGTGGGCCCCAAGTATTAACCTCACTAGTGGGCCCCACGTATCAACTCCACTAGTGGGCCCCTAGTATCAACGCCACTAGTGGGCCCCAAGCAGGACTGGAACAAGTTATTCTGATGCTGTAGGTAAATAAGGTATATTACTCCCCCTCTATGGAAAATTCAGCCCACTTCATACCTCCTTGCATCCTCTTTTCTGCCTGGGATGAATTGGCGCCCTAGGCGGTCGCCTACCTTCACCTTCCTGTCATCCCGGCCTTGGCCTCAAGAATAAATATGACTAAGTTTAGCCAATATTCATACAGCTTTTTCTGCACAGCATGTGAACTTAAAGGAGTTGTATCAAGAAGACAATTCCTAGCCATATGGACCAGCAGAGAATATGGATGGCAAAAATAGAAGGTTCCCTGTTGGGTTCCCCTCTATTAACTAGAGCACATTACTGATCAGGTATGTTTACACAGTATATTTGTGGTCTGTATTTCGGAGCACAATTGCGCTGCAATACCCCAAAGTACGGACTGCAAATACAGTAATTAATAGCTCTAATTGAGAATTATGATTACCTGACATTTCCCCTGAACTGTATTACGCACCAGGAGAAAGAAGCACATTCCGGGGAGAGTGCATGACTATGTCAGCCGGCACAGAGCGTACTAAACAACTGGTGTATTGTGGCAGGTGCAGTGCATGCCGCAATACGCCGTGTGAACATACCCATAAGAGGCTCAAACACAGCCTAGCCATGTTTCACATGGTTGTGCATTGAGACTCAGTTTACCCTAATTGCTGGGGGTTTAAGGAAACGGCAATCAGCTGATCTGATGGAAACAATCCTTAGTATATGTTCACACGGCCTATTTGTTGGGTGTATTGTGTTGGGTCACTTCTTTTTACAGGTGTACATTGCATGGTGAAAAACAGAAAAGTATAGGAGGCAGAGAGCTGGCCAGCTCGTACTTTCAGCAATGCTAATGAGAGCAAATTGCAAAACGGCGTGTGATCATAACCTGATTGTGGATCCTTGCAGGTTTTAAGCACTGTATAAAAGAAGAATACACCTAACAATTCTACTTATCTTGGAATGGGCTCTTTTCTTTTACCCTATTGAAGAACTGTCTTCAGTCAACCAACCTCTCTGTAGCTTAAAATGGCTGATAGCAGTGAAAAATATATTGCATTTAACTGTACAGTATATAGGGATAAGAAACAGCTTTAGGCTGGGTTCCCACCTCACTAATCACAATGTTAGAATTATCTGTCAGGATACTATGAAATAGATATCCTGACAGACGTCCCAGTATCCATTGGGGTATCTTTTTTTCACGGTATCCCAATGGATACCTCCAACGTAGTGAATAACTAGGTGTGAACTCAGTCTTAGGGACCATTAGGAGGACTCTTTGATTTAATAAATGAAAAGAACACGAGACGTATGGCGTTTCGACGGGACATATGTATTAATGTATTATGTATCTTATATGTTAGTGCACAATGCTCTATTTCCATTGTTCTCTATGGGTGAATATCATGGAGCAAATTGTAATAGTGCACAACAGTTAAAACACACACGCTTATATAGATATAATTTTTTTTTTGGTTCACTATAACCGCAGTTATTCCCCCTTACTGTTACAACGTTTAAATATCACAATACCCCTTTACTTCCTTCAGCTGACATGCCCAACCTATGTGGCTTCTGCTGTGTCACCTACTTCGCCTGTAAATATTCGATCTGCTGCAGCAGGGGGGGGGGGGGGGGGGGGGGGGGGGGGGGGGGGGGGGGGGGGGGGGGGGGGGGGGGGGGGGGGGGGGGGGGGGGGGGGCCCCCCCCACACACCCCCCCCCCCCCCCCCCCCCCCCCCCCCCCCCCCCCCCCCCCCCCCCCCCCCCCCCCCCCCCCCCCCCCCCCCCCCCCCCCCCCCCCCCCCCCCCCCCCCCCCCCTATTGCATGGTGTTTCCATCCCCCTGTATTAAAAAAATTTTAGCAGTGATAACCAGGAGGATCAATGATGTGGGGTTCTCTGTCTGGGAGGGGTGAAGGCTGTGCCTACAAGGAGTAGGGGCATCCCCTGAGCTGTGACATGCAGGCAGGCAGGGATTGTATTGCAGTCACTGGTGTGACAGGCAGATCTATCTCTCCATGCAGCAGCTGAGGAGGGGAGGAGAGGCTGGTGTGGCTTTGTGTAGTGGATACAGACAGCAATTGAGGGAATAATAAGCCAGTGCTGGATATAGAGGCGTGGTGCATTCACTGTTGTATGTGTAGTGTACTCCCTACACATCCAGTGCTACTAACCCCAACCCAGGACTGCACCCCATGTGTAGCTGCAAGCCAGGGGAGCTTGTGACTGCAAAGACCCTCGGTCTCTATAGAGGACCTGCTCCACAACAAAGAGGTAGGGTCCCATTTTCTGTACATTCAGCAGGAACAATTCCTATTACTATGTGCACGTATTAAGCAAGTATATTGCATGTGGATATTCTGCATATATTGATCACATGTGCTGCTTGTTGATTGCTGTCACCCTCTGCCTTAGTTACATTATACATGATGGATGGTGCTGTTTAGGACAAAGCATGTATTATCACCATGGGACTGTCACAGGGTCACAGAGAGACACTCAAGGGATGCCCATTGTCTGAAAACCAGAGAGCCTGGGGGCATTTCATCTGTACTGCATCCTCTTTTATACATGACAAGGCAGAACTCTATGCTGTATTGTACGCCTGTCCTGCCTAATCACTAAACTGTTACCAGTGGACCGAGAGAATCAATTAACCCGGAGAGACATCATGTAACAAACACACTATTTTGTAGAGACCTGACCCTTCCCTACTATGTATGTACATCATATCGTTATGTTTTATATATTTATGTCTATTATTATTATATATTTATCATAAGTTGGAATTAGCTTTGCGACCCTTGAAGAATAATGATAACTAATATAAGTGTATTTAATATACTATAAATTATATGTTAAAACATTGTTCTGCTATATTATATTACCGTTTATATTGTCGGCAAACTAAATCAGCTGGATTGTGATGGATAGACAGATAGATAGATAGATAGATAGATAGATAGATCGATAGATAGATAGATAGATAGATAGATAGATAGATAGAAAAATATTTCAGGAGCCAAAACAGACCATCACGCTATGAAGCATAAGAACATAGAGCTTAAAACTAAGATAACGTAAAGTATGCATATATAGTGTGTGTATCTATAATATAATATATATATATTATATATATATATATATATATATATATATAGCGTACACACATACACATATATATATTTGTGTATACATATGTGTGTGTGTACTCTATATATATAACTATAGACACACACATATATATATTTTCCTTTTCTTATATTTGTATGTATGTATATATGTGTGTATATATATATATATATACACATACAAATATATTGTTTTTGATTGGTTTGAGTTTACACATGCTGTTTTTCTCCTTCTTTGTCTCCGTTTTTGGCACTCGCACAGTTTCTGTATTATTTCTGCTTTTTTCTTTAGTTTTGTAAAAGCGACATAATTAGAGATTGCGAGTGGGTTCTGACTGCAGACAAGGGGATGTGCACACGCAGGTTCTGCAATCCCTCAGTCCATGTACAGATTCCGCGATCTGGTAATAGACTTGCTAAATTGTTGAGTACATTGAATAACGGTTTGATGCCATATAGGACTGCGGTGCTGTTGAGGTTGCCCAAGACCACACAGGGTTAAATGGCTTGATGTATGTAATCTCTAATGCAGCGTGTCACATAGCCCAGGCAGTTCTCGCTCTCTGTCTGCAGTAGTGGTTATGATGTTCGCTCGTGGAAGCATTGTTTTATAGTATTATGTCTGAGGTACGCTGCCAATCCATGATCTGCTCATTTACTGCATCTAATTTGGGTGATAATATATAGCAATTGTTTGGGAAAATTTGCTTAAAGTCTTGTAGAATTAGAGCAATTGTTTGACCATGGAGCGACAATAAAAAAAATATCTGGGAATCACAATATCAGCAATTGCCTGATATACTGCTGGGCAAAGATTTAATAGTTTTACAGCATGCAACCGGGACACATTGTTTGTCAGCATAGTGCAACAGCCACACTATATTGAGGGTACCGACCAATGTAAACCGCTGCTGTATTCTGGGGATCAAAGTAGCTGCAGGGACTGTGTACCCCGCACAACAGTACAGCCCCTATATTGAAACTGCTCTTGTTGTAATTCCCTAATATGCTGTTTAATGTGCCTCCATATGTCGGATATGAGTGTAAATATTAGGAAGTTGCATGATTTGCAATTCCCTGAATAATATGAGCTAAATTCAAAGAAGTAAATCCAAAGCATTCTCCCTGCAGTTTATCAACAATCCTTATGCGGTTATCTCTACTGAACTCTCACTCATGGACTTTGCTGAATGATAGCACCAGAATGGGTCAGTAGGGTCCGGGGGTCCGATTCTTTATGGAATATCAATATTCCATAAATGTTAATTGTCAGAAAACTCTTAAAGGCCGGCCACATGTAGTACACATGGTTGTTGCCCAGTGTTCTCCTTCCTGCTATTACTTTGTAATTCTCTGTTCTACCTGTAGAGAAGCAGAACCTGATGTGTCTGACAGCTGCCTGTTCCTTGGCTTTTTCGAAAGAAACATACGTGATCAGCCAATAAATGTATGCATTTTATTAAAGGGGTTGCCTCACTGCAAGGATTGGCTTTCAACATGTAGGGACAGGTAATTAAAGGCTTTTTCCAAATATATTGCTTTGTTGAGGAGATAAGAGTGATTTTATCTGCTCTGAGTGCACACAGGTAGGCATCTGAGAGCAGGGAGTGATGTCACCAGAGGTCGGACTGACGGCAGCTGGAGAACAGAGTATGTTATCTCTAACAAACGAAGAATACTTAATTACTTGTTTACTTTAGAGAAGAGAACTGCAGATCAGATCTCCTGCTCTAATGTCAGTGCAATTAGAAGAGCTGTGAATTCTGAGTCGATATGCTAATCACTGCTATAGAACCACTAACAGCCTGACCAGGAAGAGACAGGAAGCATTAATCTAAAGCTGATGGTGGCTCTTAAGCAGCATGATAAGACAAGCCCCATAAAGGGATTGTCCACTAGGGTATGATTAAAAATAGAAAAAAAGAAGACCTGTGATTGGTAGCACATGGCACATGATGTACGGGCCGGCCACCGGGAGGGAGGTGAATAGGCATCTTTTTTTCTATTTTTAATCTTACCACAGTGGACCAACAAACTTTCGTAAGTCCTGGACAACTCCTTTAAATCTATAGCCAGGTACCATTTATCTCTGTAGGGTAAAAAAGGATTAAAAGGGTATTCTCAAACTTGTTGTTTCACAAAACCGGCTCTTCACAGCCAGCTTCAGGCTTCCACTTCCTATTTAAGCTATGGGCACCTTTACAACAATGATTGGCATATCAACTCTGCTATTCCTAGTGGAGCCTATTAGAGGGACATTGGTGAAATCAGAAAAGTAATGCATTTGGTAATAATCTTTATTTATCTACTGCTTGATAAAACAAGGTTTTCTAGGTTACCAACCACCTCTCTCTGCTTTCTCTCTGCTCTGATTGTTCCAGTAGCCCCTGCCCAACCATGGCGAATCACTCCCTGTTGAGTCTTATCAATAAAACAGGAGCTTGTTTATCTGAGTTAATGACAAGTTTTAACCTTTTAGAGTCCTGTAATCTTGTGAACTACAGTTCATAAACATCCCGTTCTCATGTCACTCTATCAGGCTCAGCCAGGAATAACAAAGCTAATATGCCAATTACTGCTGTAGACCTACCCACAGCCTGAACAGAACATGTGAGTCTGAAGCTGGCTGTAGCTCTGTGAAACAGCATGGTAAGGAAACACCTTTAAAGGGGTATTCTGAAAGTTCATAAAGATTGTTTGTCTGTCAGGGCATGATGAAAAATAGAATCATACTCACCTCCTGGAGGCTCCTGTTCTGTCGCGGTGGTCGCCTGTGAGAGGTGGCGCCAATCACAGGCCACAGCAGTTACGTGCACGTGACATTATGGCGTGTGATTGGCTGCACCTGTGCTGTTAATGATGAACATTCACAGCTACCGCCGGGATGAATGGGATGGCTGCTGCGACGGAACGGGAATGTCCAGGAGGTATGATTCTTTTCTTTTTCACCCCTGCGGATGATCAAGATTTTTTAACTCTCCACATACCCCTTTAAGGTCTGTGGTTGGCTAGCAGTTCGACCCTTATAAGCTTTAGCGGGTGTAAACAACACCAGCTAAAGTTGATTTGTACACCATTGTGCACACCATAAAGCCCTTTCATGGTGGGGGTCACAAAGATAACTATGCTAATTGGAGGTGTAAGCTTAAGGGCCTTTTACATGGGCCAATTAATGTTCCTAGGAATGTATGTTCTCAATCATTACCCTGTATAAAAGGTCCAGGGATAAGCCAACAAATAAACAAGCATCCCTTCGTTGGCTAATCTCATCTTTTGTGCAGCACTAAAAATGATTGTCGGCATGTAAGCACTGGATTGGGCAGCATAAAGACTCATTTAAAGGGGTTTTGCCACAATCTCATTTCATACCTCCTGTATCCAGCTCTTCAGCTCTGTGTGCACAGAAGGGGACATGTGTGATTTGTTTGAATTGCATATCATGTGACCAAGCAAGATGACATCACCAGGCCTTTCCTCTCTGTAGTCAAAGAAAGGTCTGTTTATGTAAAGCATTGTGAGTAGCTCAGAGGTAAAGTTTTTGCCTCCAGGCACAAGGGTCCTAGGTTCAAATCCCTGCAGGAACCAAACCTGTTTTTTTTTTTTCTCTTTATCAATGCAAAGACCTCATTGAGGTTTCTTTTTTATTTATTTGCACTGTTAGACTAATTACTAAGGAGTACAGAGGATGGGAGAAGAGTGACAGCACCAGGGGTTTGAACACTCAGTAGCTGCCTGAGAGGAGAAGTGATGTCTGAGCATGTGCGACCAGGGCTGAGAGCTCCTCAGTCCTGGTCGTATCCCCTTTAGACGAGCTGTAAACAATGGATCACTAAAGGAGCAGCTAAAACAAAAACGGTGCAGAATTTTTAATAATAGTGAATGGTGAAAATGTTTGTTATTTCATTTGCAAGCTTCCCACATCAATTTTACTTTGTGGCAAAACCCCTTTAAGGATCACAAATCAACTTGCAGTAAATTGATTGGCACTCTTAACGGGCAATTATTTGCCTTACTGTCCATGGTGCTGGTAGGTTTTCTTCTAACTGGTGGAAATTGGTTCAGTTGCTCTTAGAGGGTAAAGATTAAGACATTTTGGGGGGCTATCTAGCAAAGGGGGTGTAATATGTAGGTTTAATTCCACTAGAACAAGTAGACTGAAGTTCTGTGGGATTTTTCTGCTATGGACGTAAGGAAATGTAAGCAAATACAGTATGCCACTCCCTGCTCTTATGAGGTCAGGCAAGTTAGAAAAAAAACTGTTTAGGCTTGGGATAGCCTTTTGTCTTGCCAGTGGGTGAAGCATGAATTGATGGGTGGTCATCGAAAGGACTTTATAGTCAGAAGTCTATTCTCTTCTTCTACTGTCTTTTATTTTAAGAGTCCAAATCAATTTGGTGATAAAAGCTTTCTACTGAGCAGGTGCTAAAAGCACCATGAGCCTTTTCTAGGATAAAGCACATAGATTGTCACGTACAGTAGACCCACCCAACGGGGAAGCTTCGGGAATTGAAGAAGTGTTTTGTATTCCCAGGTTGGAGGCGAGCAATGACTTATTCATGATGATTGTCTACATGCATTAATCAAGCGATTTGTCTTTCCAGACCTGTTAATGTAAACAGCATGGATTATATTCGAGCATCCGTCTGTGCTGTAGTAGACAGTATGGGGGAGGTAAATGGCTAATATTAATATATAAGATAAAATGTCATTATGACATGTAATGCTGTGGTTTCATTATTCTCTTGAGTTAGCGTTTGGAAGTTAATTGTGCAAGAAAAAAAGACATGTTTATTTAAGACTCGCTGGCAGTCACACAAAGGCTCTTCCTATGCGTAATGACAGAGTAGGAGACGGCACTTGGGTTATTGTGAGCGCTCAACTTTAAGGCCAGCAACATACAGGAAACACTTCCTTTTGTAACTATTTTAGGCTCCATTTTTTTTAGCTAAAGTATATAGGGAACATTTCAGCAGTAAAACAGGAGATGGGTGGTATTCACTGTTTAACACTTCAAATTTAAATTTCTAACTATTAGGCACAATACAAAGGCTTAATATGTTTTCTCCATATTGCTCCAAATTGCCCACTAGAAGTGAAATACAATGGTACATGGTCAATATGCCTATGTATGAAATCAGAAGTATACAGCGGTACATTATCAGTTTATAGATTTCTATAGATGACTAATCATGGTGACTGTTAGGGGCCGTTTACACGGCACTGGACAAATACTGGTCGGTTTATCCTGGACCGGTATTTGTCCTGTTTTGCGGCCGTCCCCACGGCCACGGAGGGGGTGGATTTTCTTCATGATGAGCGGAGAAAAGCCCTTCCCCCTTCACATTGAGATGCACATATTCCGTCCGAAAACCGGATGGAAGAATGTGCAAGCACAATGTTTCTAGGGCGGCCCGCGGGCAGAAAAACCGATGGCCGGAAAACCCGTGCAGTGGGGACATGGCCTTACATGGATCTGTAATATGGATTTGTGGCATAAGGCCTATACCTAGTGCTCCAAGATCTTGTCCATACTTACCAGTCCTTCCATTTCTTCTAAGAGACTCCAGAAAGCAAGACAGAAAAGGGGTTGTTTTGCATAAGTTTATGCAAACCTCACCCACAATGGATGTTCCATGTTGAATTAGGGGCATTACTGGGCAGATTGAGGGCATTACTGGAGGCAGGGCTAAAATTTCTAGGAATCGGGGGAAAATAAAGGTTGGTAGTTGTGGTCTTTTCCCATCTGCACAGCCCTTTCTGAAGCTAGTCAAACCCCTGAAATAGCTGTATGCTCATTAGGCCAAAACGATTTCTCCTGACTCCATTCTAAATGCACATTCTTAGCCTGGTTTTATGCTTTTTTCAATGGAGGGAGGGGAATGAGCTGCTGCCAGGTACAACAGGAGCAGAGAATTGGGAATGCTGAAATCCAACACACCCAATCCTCCTTTCCTCCAACATCTGCCATTAATTGGAAGTCAGGAGGCCAACGTGTGTCTAATGTGTATGGGATCCTTTAGAATAAAGCTACCCTGTCAATCAACTGATCTTTATGGGTCTGGCTCATTTCTTATACAGTATTTACTACTGGAGCAACATGTGAATTGCTGCCTATGTGATAAATGACCACATTGAGGCTCACAGAGCAGAAGACACTTGTTTCCTGGCTCATAGAGGGGTTTCATAGTTACCAATAAGATCCTATGCTTATAATTATTTTTCTATCTACAGCCAATGTATTGCAAAGCACTGCACAATTAGGGCTCATGTCTCACACACATCCGCACCCATTTCATAGGAAGCCATTCAACCTATCAGTATGTTTTTGGAATGTGGAAGGAAATTTTGGAGCATGAAAGGAGAATTCTGATTAGTTGCTATGGGCAACAAGGGCACATTCGCCATATTTTATTTCTGTGCATTTCATAATGTACTGCAGTTTAAATATATTTTGCCGAGACTGGCGCAACATTTTACACAACAAAAACACAGTGGGATTTAATTAACACCTTTAAAGGTTTAGAGAACATACGTTTTCTGAAGTCTGTACTGCGAAGAAACAATGAAATAGCTGCTGCACAGCGATAAGTACATAGAATTTCAACTTTTTGCTGTGTGCGGTTAAATCTGTAAGTTTAAAGATCGCTTTTTCTGCTTCAATGAAATGAATGTGTGACTGGTGACAAAGTTACCAAAATAAGTTATATGCATATGGATCTGTACTATGTGAACACTGTTGGGGCTAAGTGGACACGCTTGTGTGAAGCTGTGCTTCTGATGCTGCTGTGTGCTACTGCTGTGTCGTATTACTGTGTGCTCACTGCTTTATGGATACTACTGTAAGCTCACTGCTGTACGACTACTACTGTGTGCTCACTGCTGTATGGGCACTACAGGGTGCTCACTGAAGTATGAGATCTACTGCGTGCGCACTACTGTATGGGTACTACTAAGTGCTCCCAGCTATATGGATACTGCTGTGGCCGCCGCTAGGGCAGTACAGCTGGTACTGTCACACTGGGCCCCGCCACTCTGTGAAACAAAGGGGGGCCCTCTGCTGCTGGCAGCTACTGCCCTCTTGTTTCACAGGAACGGTAGAAGGCCAGCTACATTGTATGTGCGTCCTTGCAATGCACATATAATTGAGCTAAACGGTAGGGCGGAGAGAGCTATGCTTTCCCTGCCGTATGTCGCTGCACAGACGATGCAATGAATTGACAACATCTCGCCACATGTGCGGCTTTCTGTCCTAGACCCCAAGCCTTAGGCACTCATCTTGGGGCCTGGAGCACTTGGACTCCCAGGGGGAGCATGGAGTAGTATTATTATTATTAATTTTATATACATGGGTCTGAATATATTGTTATCTATGTACTTGAGGGCACTTATATAGCTACCTAATGGCAAGCCCTTAAATAGCAGCTATATAGGGGCCTGGTAATGGTAGGTTCTTATATAGGGGCCCCCAATAGATAGGAAGCAATGATATAGCTACCAACCTACTGGTGGATCCATATATAGCTAACTACGTATTGGGAGGCCTCTATATAGCTACTTACCTACTAGGGGGCCCCTATCTATCTACATACTGGAGGCCCCCACTACCTACATTCTGTGGGGCCCTATATACCTACCTACTGGGGTGGCTTATATACCTTCCTACCGTGGGACCCTATGTACTTATTTACTTACTAGAGAGGGCCATATATACCTACTTACCTTCTGGCTGCCTTATATAACTATCTACTTACTGGGGGGCTATATACCTACCTACTGAGGGGGCTCTATATACCTAGCTATCAGGCACCCTATACCTAACTATCAGAGGCCCTAAGTACCAGTATCAGAGCGATTTAGAAGTACACACTGACCAGTGCATACTTATAAGGTAGCAGACATATAGCAGCGCGCACAGTATGCGCCGCTATGCGTCTGTAATAAGCTGTGTGAATTCACCCTATGGGTATTATTGTGGGTACTACTGTGTGCTATGTATTATATGCACATGGATCAATACTATCTCAGTTAGGTTCATATATATTTGGACAAAGATAACATTTTTTGGTTCTGTACATTATCACAATTAATTTTGAACAAAACAATTCAGATGACGGTGAAGTTCAGACTTTCGGCTTTAATTCAGTGGGTTGAACAAAATGATTGCATAAAAATGTGGAATAAGCTTTTTTGTTAAGGCATTCTTGTTAAATTACCACTCCCATTGTTAAATCCTATCTCTGCTTGCTAAACGATATCTTTTAAAACATAATCTATATGTGGGACATAGGTGAATTTTGTAAATATAGAATGTAACATGGAATTATATTCTAAGCAATTGTCTACCAATATAAAAATGTATGTATTATTATTGAAACTGGTTCATTTAGGTACAGTCTCCAGCATTCATTTGCTAATTTTGCACATCAACAATCTATATGAATGGTGTATTGTCAGAATAAAGACTGCCACACACCATATGTATTTTGACACCAACAGGAAAACAGAAAGTTAATTTTCCCTGCAGGTTGATCTAGCCATTAATATAACAGAACTCGACAAAACACAGTAAAAAAAAAATTACTAAGTGGCTGTGCACATCATGCTTTTACCCTACTTTTAGCATGTACACCAGAAAACCTTCCAACATACATGCTAAATGTGTTGATAAGCTTCCAGTGCTAGACAGGCCAAATGAGTGCCCTTGTGGCCCACTCTTGGCACTATTCATTAGTATACTACAAAAAATAGACTATACAATTCTATACCTTAATTTCTTTAAAAAAAATTAGGAGGAATGGCCCAAAATCCATACCAACTATTATGAGAAGCTTGTGGAAGGATATCCAAAACGTTTGACCCAAGTCATACAGTTTAAGGGCAATGCTTAAATTCTAATGAAATGGCATAGACCTCTAATGTGGCTGCATAATACAGTATAAAAAGCCACTTATTTGCTTTTTAGATCATACTTTTTCCTCCTGATTGGCCAAAGAATGCCCTCGATCTACCCGAGAACGCCCCTATCCAGTCAGGAATGTCCCTTTTTCAGACATAATTTGTATAAACCTTATTCATTTACTTCCTGGTTTGCATTAGTCTCCCAAAAGTAACGGGAGGATTGGCAAGTTTGCTTTAAAATGTCTCCTTAAAATGACTTCTTACTCCTATTACTGCTGTCCTCTCCTGCTATGTCATCTGCAGAGACAAAGCAAAAGGAGGCAGCTTCCTTTGTTTTTGATCCATCAGCCCTAGTATCATAGCCCTATCTGGATTACTGTTTGAGTTTGTATTATAATTAAAAGATAAAAATGAATGAATGAATGAGAAAGGTAAATAAAGTTCACTAAAGATTAGAAAATAAAAACATACATGTGTAAAAAAAAATTGATTGGTTCTTAGAGGGGTTGTCTAGTACATAAAAATGATGTTCCCTCCTAAAGTTAGGTACTTTTGTAACATACTTTCATTACATTTTCAGTGAGCTTCCTGTAGGTCTACATCAGCTGTTTGATGACAGGAAGCTCAGGAGTTGTGTGTTTGGACACACAGGAAAGAGCTGTGACTCCAGCGCAGAAGATCAGGTGACCAAAGAGGTGTGGCTTTTTTTTATATATACAAAGAAGCCTTTGAAGCCACACCCATCTGGTTCTGTCTTACAAGGCTTTGAACAAAAGGAAGGAAACCTGGGACATATACTCCAACTGATACCTCAAGATACAATGGCCTCAAGATACAATGGGCTTCATTCATGAAAACTGTCTGTCTCTATTGCCCATAGCAACCAATCAGAGCTCAGCTTTAATTTTTCCAGAGCAATATAAGAAATGAAAGCTGAGCTCTGAATGGTTCCTATGGACAACAGAGACAGTCTTACTACTAGACTCTTTAGGTACACGAGGCCCAATGTCTTCAACATACATTGGTCTTTCCGGGACATTGTATCTTAAAGTGGTGATCTCATGAAGTTCGTGTTAAAAGAGAGTATGGACAGGTGCACCTCGTACAGTATTGTCAGGAAATATGAGTAATAATTACAATAGAACTGCTCACCTTAAAGGGGTTTTGCCACGATGTAATGTTGACGTGGGATCTTCCAAAATGGGTATTTAAACACTTTTCTAAATATATGTGATTACAAAAATTGAAGCCTCTGAGAGCTACAGCTTTCTTTATATGCCCTTAGTTTCCTGACAGTTTACATTAGACACGACCAGGACACTGACAGGAGCTGATCTGACTTGTGTTGTCTGCACTTCTTATCTGATGACAGGGAACATGAAGGAGCTTGCAAGGGACTGGGGGGGAAAAGCAGTGAATGAGCCTGTGTCTTTTGTATAGAGAATCTACTGGTTGTAATGTAATTATTTGTGTAAACATTTCAGACGCTCCCTGGCTCTCTGCTCACCCCCCCCCCCCATCTCCTCAGTGACTCAGCATGCTCAGTTAATCTTCTCTCCTGAGCAGATAAGAGGTAAGGAACTCTTTAAGGGGTTGTACTAAGACGGTGCAACACACTTCAGCGCATGAGTATAGTCCAGTTGCTCAGGAACCTTTAATCCACAGATGAAAATATCCTTTCACAATTAGTGTTCCACCAGTCCATACAATGAACAAAAACTGTGTAATAAGCTTTCTGATGGCTTCCACACAACGGGAAGATACAGGCGCTCGGGCTAATTCGTTTAATAGTGAGCACAATATAAAATATAGCATATAGCGATGTATAAAAACTTATAAAATATATAATAAACTGGCACAATTAGGCTATGTTCACACGGCTTATTTTGGGACGTATTTCACTACGTAATTCACGCCGTACTGCGCGAATTACGGGCTGAAATATGTCCCGGTCATTACGGTAATCCACAGTTCTCATAGAAGACTATGGATTACGTCTCCTCTACCTGCTCGCACAATACGGCGGGCGGGGAGAAAGTGACATGCTACTTATTCACGGCGTATACGCGCCGTGGATAATGTATGTCTATGGGGCCGGCGAACTGCCGCACCCCGCCGCCCCTCTCCCCACCCCCCGCTGCACGGCAGCCAGCGTAATTTCGGGGGGCGAAATACGTCCCGCAATTACTCTGGTAATAAGCCGTGTGAACATGGCCTTAGGAGCATGAAGTTCCAAAAACAATTGTCTCAGATTTATCTAGAACATAATATATTAATGTATGTTTGTGCCGGTTTATTATATATTTTATACGTTTTTATACATCGCTATATACTGTATTTTATATTGTGCTCACTATTAACCGAGTTAGCTCGAGCACCTGTATCTTCCCATTGTGTGAAAGCCATCAGAAAGCTTTTTACAAATTTTTCGTTCACAGGCACTGGTGATCTGCAATACATGTGATTAACTGGAAAATCCAACGAATCAGGAACATTTTTACTGATGGGTAGTCTAGTAGCGCCTATCTACAGTGCAATGTGGTACCACTTGTCCTGTACTGCTCTTTACATGTGCTGGACGAGCTGCGCCCTTGGGCACCAGGTCAAGGCTGTTTCATTTTTTTTCTTGTGCGTTGTGTATAAAGTACATGACGCAAAGAAGTTTCAATCCTCAGAATAGAAAGTGATTTCAAACTTCCAGCAGCTCTTTCTGACTGTTTTTTTTTTTATATAAGGACTTGTCTGTATGAGTTATCTGTATTCGTTATCCACTTTAGTTTCTTTAATATTAATTTTGCATTATGTTGGGTGAGATTGTTGGACTTGGGGAACCAATTACAAGTTTTAAATAAAGATATGGTTTCAAGATGCGATTGTCATCCCAGAACCAATTATTTTATGTTGAGGGACCACTGTACGGCATAAGATCCTGGGCTTGTAGCATCACAGGGTAAAGAAAACTGCTATTAATCAGGAAATGCTGCTGCTCAGCTGCAAAGAAGGGAGGTTACATACAGAACAAGAAGTGCACATATTAGCTCCTAATACATAGCAGGGAGATCAATAAAGAAAAAGACAAGCCATCAATCATTTTTTTTCTTGTTTTGGTCCATTGGACAACTGCTATAAGGGGCTATAGAAAGTTAAACACATTCTGGTGATCAAAAGAGCATTTCCTTTGTTGTAAAAATAAAATGCATAAAACTTTAGGGTTCTCTGTATCTTCTATGGGAAGCATTTCTAAGGCTATGTTCACACGGCTTATTCAGGGGCGTATTTACGGACGTAATTACATCTGCAAATACATTTCAAATAATGAACAATTAGATTAGCATTGATTCCAATGTAAAATACGCCTCGTCGTTCACGACGTATTTGCGGGCGTAAATACGTCCATAAATACGATCGTAAAATTAAGTCCCCTGTCACTTATTGAGGCGTATTTCGCAACGTAAATCCTCATAGTAAAGAATGGGGAATGTATTTACGACGTGAAATACGCGCCACACTTTGTGACACGTATTTGAAACGTATTTCGGGACGTATTTGCGGATGTAATTACGTCCGTAAATACGCCCCGAAAAAAGCCGTGTGAGCATAGCCTAACCATCACTTTATTTTATGGAATTGTCACCTATGCAATTTCCTTATAGAAAGCAATGATTTTGCACATATGATACAGAAGCACTGGTTGCATACCATGGGTTGTATTTCCCGCATTTTAAATATGAAGGATTAGATAATTACAGATGTCTGGGAGAAATCAATATTCTATTTCAGTAATAATGCTCTCATTTTTCTTCTTGTATGTTCCATGACCCCAAGCAATTTATTATTATCAATGATCTTGCAAGCAAACTTTGCGTTCCTGTAAATACATGGTTGGCTCAGATCTCTTAGCAGCTCTTTAGGTCCATGAAGGTTTTACGCTATGACATTAATTGCATGTAGTGTCAACTAAAGAGACCGTGCTCTTGCAGCACAGTGTCTAGAGGGAGTTATGGCTTATTACTTTACAGGGAGATTTACAATGCTGTCTTGCTTCATATTTGTATTAATTAGTGTAATCTGAGGTCTTAAGAAAAAGTCCAACTTTACCAATATTAGGGTGACTACCAGACAGTATGGGGCAAGAACGACTTCCGGGGTGCAAGGACCCCCAGTCTTTGCATCAACAGACTAAAACCGGTTTAATTAGTCAAGGGTGAAAAAATTGGGCCCATTGCAAAATGAGTATAAATAGCAGTTTAAAATATAGTTTACCACAGTATAAATAATAGTGCCTTATATCAGAGAACTTACAGAAAAAACACTGAAAAAATGGGACATTATTTAAAAAAAAAGAAACAAGGCCATACTCACAGATCAAAATTTGGGAAAGATAAACAGGTGCAGTTGATTGCTGAGCAGTAGCTCACATACCCCACCGCTAGGGGAACAATAAGGCCTCGTTCACACGGCTTATTTCGCCGCGTATTTTCCGACGGTCAGAAACAAGTAACAGCCTATTTTCTATTGATTTCAATAGAAAATACGGCTCGTCGTTCACACGACGCGTATTTTCCCTGCCCGGATTGCCGCCGCGGATTGAAGGCGGCAATCTGGACGGTAAAAACAATGTGCATGTCAATTATTTCGGACGGATTCACCACTACAATGATTGGAGATGGTGAATCCGTCGGGAATCATTACAAATACGTGCCACACTTAGTGGAAATTTTTTGCAACTGTTTTTTAACTGATTTCAGAACGTATTTACGATCGCAATCCGATGTAAATATGTTCTGAAATAAGCCGTGTGAACGAGGCCTAAGACTGCACATTAAATTGATATCTGTTTACACAGAATGCAGAAAAGCCACAGTATAATACATGGGCAGATTGCACAAATGCAAAAATACCGATAAGACAACCGCTCACACACCTTCTATATATAAGGTGGGTAGTTGCTGGTATTATTAATTGCATATAGATAAGGCGATACAAAAGGGTGCCATTAATGCAGATACGTGTGGTGCACCATGATGGCTTTCAGCCTATTCGCCTACTATTTAATTGGCTAGTACTTTTACTGGGGTTTAGTTTCAGTCCAAGGG